>WEIT01005670.1:272673-303383 GCA_013389985.1 Dryoscopus gambensis
CGTGCTCCTCACCGCGCACCGGAGAGAGGCACGGATCCCGCCCCCAAGCCCAGTCGCTCAGCGGGCACTGGGGCTCACAGAGCCGGGCACACCAGAACCCTTGGTCGGGCACCCTCCNCGGCTCTCCGCCGGCACCGCCCGCCGCTTCCGCCAGCACTTCCGCTTCCGGTCCTGCTGCCTGCACAGCGCCCCCCAGCGGGCCGGAGGTCTCACAGGAGCGCTCTTAACCCAATTTATGCTATAAAAATAAAAAATAATAATTTAAAAAAATTAAATTTCGCGGCCGCGCGAAACAAGTTTTCACCTCCCCTACCTTTTATTTATATGCATTGGGAAAAGTATGCAAGCATAATTTTATATTTATAGATTTTTTTTATGATCAATACTGATGTTATTTGTACGACTACAAAATAAAACTGAATTTATTACGCAGGTATCAAAACTAGGCAAAAATTGCGGGTTTCTACTATTTAAAGTGAAGAAGAAGTTGTGCTGCTGATGCAAACAGGCAGCTCTGCTGCGTTCCAGGTGCTGAGTGCCCCGGAAAACACCTGAGCCCTGTTACCTCGTTAAAGAACAATAAGAAAAAGAGGTGTGATTGGTGAGATGGGAGTGAGGGCAATTATGTGCAGCTCTAGGGGTGATTAGTGGGGTGACGCTGCTCAGCTGTAACGGGGCCGAGGGAGCACCAGCTCCGAGTTGATTCTCTGTGGAGGTGCGAGCTCCTGGGCACAGCTGGGGTTGTTCCCGAAGGAATTTGGGCTGAAGTGTTTTGTGGGTGTTCAAAAATACACCAGGATTGTCTCCTGGTGTGACTGAGGAGGTGGGGACCCTCTGGAGACCCCAAGTTCTCTCCAGGAGAGACTCCCCACAGTTGCTGATGGAGCTGCAGGAGACACTCCCTGGAAAGGACAGCACGGGATGGCAGCAGGACGAGACTTCGCTGCAAAAATGTAAGAGAAATTTTAAAAAACTCATTTAAAACCACTCTGGGGAGCAGGGGACTTGAGGGGGGTCCCCGCTGCCACCAGAGTCCTGGCTGCATCCAGGTGTTGGAAGGGTTTTGGGGAAGTGTTGCTGCAAGGTTTGTTTGCTCTTGATGATGTTTGTGTTTGGTGCTGAGAAACTTCCCAGCCGCAACACCCGAAACTCGCCACGGGCTTTCTGCCGCTCCTCCGCGCGTGGTTGTGGCTCTTTGGGTTGGTGTTCAGTGCAAAAAACAAACTACAACTGGGACTAGAGGTTACCCCTGCCGGTGGCGGTGGGTGCTGGGTGGGATTTGGGCGCCGCAGGTGTCTGGGATGGGACTCGTGAAGTGCAATTGCTCGTTTCTAGTGAAGAATTTGGCAAGACTCTAAAGGTTGCCCCAAATATGTCAGTTTTGAGAGCGTCTTTTAGCTGTGAGTACTGCAGGAAGATAAGGCACCAAAGAAAACTGGCTTTAATCAGAACCTTATTTTTGAATCAAAACCTTTCTGCTTGAATCAGAGTTCTCATGTGGTTTTTTTAAAAAAATATGGTATTTTTAGACTTGTAAACGGGCTCTTTGCAGCCTGCATCCTCGAGGAGGCGGAGGGGTGATGCTGCTGTGGTGCATCTGCCCATCCAGGGGGGTTTGTGGGGTTTGGGGCTGCTTGTGTGTGCTCTGCGTGCTCCCACCCCTCTTTTGTGCTGTAAATACTTTTGTTAAAAGAGCTCCGGTACCTGGAGCCCTGTGCCAGGTGCGTGCCAATAAATGCTGAAGCAGCTCTGATTCCGTTTGAGAAGGAAAATGCAGCTTGTGAGCTGCTGCTGGCTCCGAAATACTCATAACTACGGGAGAGCTTTGATATTTGGGGTTAACCAAGCTGAGCAGCTGGGTCAGGCTTATCCTGCTCCAGGATTAAGCCTCCAGGAGATTTACAACCCCCTCTTCTCCTGGATCTGGGCACGCTGCAGTGAAAACCCTGTGCCTCAGTTTGCCCTCCAGCCCATCCTGGCCGCTTCTTTTCCTTCTCTGAGGGAGATTTGGGACTGCTGCAAGCTTTGGGTGAGCTGAGCAGCCTCGCCTGTGTATCAGGAGCCCGGAGCTGGAGGACGCTGAGCTGCCAGAGCGATGCCAACGCTGTTTAATCGCGATTCCAGTGGTGACAAACGTGCCTGTTCCCCCACTGGCTTTTTTATTGCGGGTGGGAGAGGTCCTTGGGCAGGTTCTAACTCTTCCTGCTCCCGCTGGGAGCTGCTGTTCCCGGCTTGGGCTGGGAAGCGAGGCCAATTAAGAGTTTAATTTACAGCAGGTGCAACCCAGGAATCTGACAGCTTGTTATTAATGGGGAAATGCAGAGCAGAGCTCGCGGCTCGGGAGTGGAGATGCTCTGAACAAAGCAGCTCCCGCCGACCCTCTGGCCTCAGAGTTCCCCCAGCCCCTGATATTTGGGGCTGAAACACCCACCTGAGGCGCGTTGCCTTTCTCAAGCACCTGGATTCATTCAGGTCACAAGCACAGGGTGGGGACAGGGAGGAATTTGGGGATCCTTAAGCATTGATGCCCATTTTTGTTGAAGTGTGCTTTGTTTGCCAGGCCGCTCTTGGGAAGGGCCGCAAAGCTGCTTTGGGGGAGTTTTAACGGGAGGGATAAAAATTTTGCTGGAAACAATGAACAGGCTTGAGCGTGCCATCACCTAGAGCCCCTCCCAGGAGGAAAAACACCTGCAATTCCCTGTTTTGACAACAGTTTCCCATGTGGGATGTGACTTAAAGTGCCATTTCTCTTGTTGCCGTTCGGGTGCTGGGCCGAGGCGCTGCTGAAGCGGGCAGCTTCACCCCGGGGCTCCTCTGCACCCTCTTCCCCCCACAGAAAAAGCAGGAGCAGCTTTATTATGAATGGATGGGGAGGGTGGGGCAATATAATCCCTCTCCCTGATCATTTTCTGTAGTGAAGCTGGGGCTGCTGCCTGCGTTGCTGTGCTGTTTGGAGGTCGAGACTCTCCTGAGCCCAGCTGGGTCTGCCTGAAGACCTGCAAATAAATGGGCTGGTTATTTAAAATAAGAACTGGGAGGTCGAGTACGGAAGGCTGACGCCAGAATTTTCTGTGGAACTGAGAGGGGTCTGTGAAGCTTTTGGGATGATTTTCTCGGCTTGAGCTGTGACTTGAGCTCCACAGCAGCTCCAGCACGGCCCTGGAGAGCTGTTTATAAAGTCCTTTAGGTGCCTATGTCAAAGACAACTTATTGCAGAGCTTTCCTCGAGTTCCATCCCTCCTTGGCCAGGCATTAAAGCAGACTGGCTCCTTGTATTTGATTTTGTGGGTGTTTTCCCTGCTTTGTGCCTCCTTGGGCAGCAGGGTTATTAACATGGAGACAGCCTGGGCAGTGTCTGGAACAAAAAGGCCATGATGGGCCTCCAGTTGCTATAAAAATGTTGTAATTTGGTGGGTTCTTTGCCTCCTCAGCGAGCCTTTAAGTGAACAAGCAACTGTGCTGTTGCTTTTTTTGCCATGCTCTGGCAGTTTTGAGCTCAGCTTTGTGCTTGCTGCCCTGTGATGTCGATTTCCAAGGGGCTCTTGGGCTCTGGAAGCTGTTCTTCCCATAAGTACCCTGATTCTGGGAGTCTTTTTGCAGGGATTGATGGCTCTGATCTCCCATGGGTTTGATAGTGCAGCTCTGCCTGCCGGGGAAGGGAGAACAAGGGCTGTGGTGAGGTGGGGCCTGCTCTCTTCTCCCAGGGAACAAGTCACAGGACACGAGGCCTGGAGCTGTGCTGGGGAGGTTTAGGTTGGGTACTGGGGAGAATTCTTTCCCTGGAAGGGCTGGCACAGCTGCCCGGGGCAGTGGTGGTGCCTCCATCCCTGCAGGGATTGAAAAGCTGTGCAGGTGTGGCACTTGAGGACCGGGATTAGTGGTGGCCCAGGCAGTGCTGGGTTTAAGGACTGGACAGGATGATCTCAGAGGGCTTTTCCAACCCAAATGATTCCAGGAGTCTGCTGTGGTAATCCATTAGGGCAAGAAGTTGTTATAAACAAGTCCGGATATCAGCAAAAAATTAATCCGCGTTTATTAATCCGCAGCTGGGAACAGGGGATTTTGGGCAGCCCACCATCCCGCTCGACAAAACAGACAAAAAAATGATCCAACAACAGCCCTCGACCACACAAAGCTCACCCCTCTCACTCCAACAACCACCCAAAAATCCTGCCCCCTTGCCACGAGGTCCCCTTTTTATATCCCAGTCCAATCTCCCAGAAGTCTTGGTCCCAAGTATCCGCTTCCTGTTTGCTCATCCTTTCCAAGGCTCCATGGGACGTATAGTTCTCTCTCCTAAGGCAGCTCCTGGGTCTGTGCCTTGATGTTGTGTCTCCTTTCTGCCTGCTGTCCATCTCTCCTGTAGTTCCATGAAATACACAGTCCTCCTCTGGGGCAGCAGCCAGACCTGTACATTGCTTAGACATACTCAAACACTTTATTAGTTAACATACTTTGCATTGAACTGAATCCTTTTTAAGGTTTATAACAAAGTGGTGTCTCTGCAGAGCCTGCCCTGACCCTGGGAGGATGCTGGGTTGTGCTTGGGGTCAGTCCTGTGCTGCAGAGCTGGGAAAGGGGAAGGGTGAGTTGTCCTTGCACCTTGCAGGTTTATGTGCCCCACCTGCAGGATTCCTGGTGTCCCGTGATCTGAGCACGGCCAATCGTTGCACCCAAGCTTGCCAGCTGCACTATGGCCTGGGGTCCTTGGGCCCCGCAGGGATCACACTCCATCACATCCCGTGTCAAATGTCCCTCAAACCCTCCACGGAGCCTGCGCCCTTCTGGGATGCAGCATCAGCTTGGCTTGATTAACGTACTCCAGACTCATAAATCGAAGGAAGTGGATTTGGGGAAGAACTTTCCTGCCTCCAGTGAAACTTGCCTTTAAATTATTTAATGAGCTGCTTAAGCGACTCAGCCATTTTGCATGGAATTTGTCAAGGCTCCATCGGCTCAGCCCAGCTCAATGTGACAGCCATACTTTTGTTATGAGCAGCGTATTAATCTTGGAATAGTGCTATTTGTTTTCCTCTCTTGCTTTTATGGTGCTTAAAAGCATGTATCTTCTCCTGAAAATCAATAACTAAAGCTATGAATAATAAAAAACACTGCAGTGAATGGCTCGTAGAGATCCTACGGATGGAAGTTGCAGCAGTAATGACTCTGTTTGCTATCCATTAAGTATGTGAACTCAGAAGAATTATGCAGATTATAATAGCTGTATCAACATAAGTATGTTTTGCTGATAGACTTTCCTGATTGGATCCACGGGATATAAGCCTGCTAATCCCTTGTGCGGAGGACCTGATTATATTAGAGTGCTCTGCAGATTTGCAGATAGGAAGTTAAGGAACAATTAAAAAGATGCTGGCTGTTGCGTGGGGTTCCTCAAAAACGCTGTACTTGGGTTTATTTTTGAAGCAAATATGGGGGGTTTTTGTGTCTTTGGTGGAAGCTAAAAGCCCAGCTCCAAGCCCTGGTGTAGATGGAGATGTTTTATGTACAGTAAGTGCAAGTTGTGCTGCACTGAGCCTTAAACATCCCAGCCTGAGGCTTGAGCGGTGACTTGGGGGCTGGGACGGGACCTCAAGCAGTGCCCACGTGGTGGTGCTCGGCCAAGTGACCATCTCCTGAATTCACGTGGGCGCTGGACGCTGCCACGGGCCCCTCCTCACCTTCAGCTTTTCAGAGACGTGGCTGAAGCTCATAATGGAACTGCAATGGGGGAAGAAAAAAAAAAATCCCACCCTGTAATTAAAATAATCAGCGTGCTGCGCACTTGGCACAAGGTTAAACGTCACTGCAGCTCCGAGGGTAAAATCCTGCATGTAGGATCTGCTTATTAATATCACCTTGTTAGTACAGTGTGTCACCTCAGGAGGTGACGGTGTGTTCTCAGGAGGTCACAGGGCCCTCTTGTAAGTGACAACATGCTCCACAAAATTGGCTTCTGTCCTTTTTTTTACAATGCTCCAGCTCTCTTAAAGCTGGGCAAGCTGAGGCTGTGCCCCAGGGAAGTGATGGAGCCTCCCTGCCCGGCTGGGCTTTCACAAGGGCTGTGTGCAGGTGTGGCCCCTCACTGGAAGAGAGACAGCGAGGGGTGGGAGTGCATCCAGGGATGGGAACGGAGCTGGGAAAGGGCTGGGAGCGTCAGTTCTGTGAGGAGAGGCTGGGCGGGCTCAGCCTGCAGGAAATGGGGCTCAGGAGGGACCTTCTCACTCTCTAAAACTCCCGGACAGGAGGGGGCAGCCAGGTGGGGATCGGGCTCTGCTCCCAGGGAACAAGGGACAGGACAGGGGGAAACTCCTCAAGTTGCACCAGGAGAAGTTTAGGTTGGATATTGGGAGGAATTTCTGCGTGGAAAGGGTTGTTAAACATCGGCAGGGGCTGCCCGGGGAGGTGGTGGAGTGCCCATCCCTGGAGGTGTGCAGGGAACACCTGGACGTGGCGCTCGGTGCTCCAGGCTGGTGACACGGTGGGCATTGGCCACAGGTTGGGCTCGATGATCTTGGAGGGCTTTCCCCACCTCAGTGTGTTAGCGTTAGGAAAACATATGACCACGCAAGGCAGTTATATGCAGGTGCTTTATTAGAAGAGTCCCCGGGGCACAGGGGCAGCAGAATGCCCAAATCAGTGCCCGGTGGATACAGGAACTTATGTGAGTCTTGTACCCTTACATTATGCATATTCGTGTTACATGTTAATTAACACACGCACCCCTAGCTACCAAGTCCCTGATCTCAGTTACTAACACAAATCACACCCCCCCAACTTCCCTGGTCTGGGTTTCTACTTGATTTGTCTAAAACAATTTCCTTGGATATCACCCAGGCTTGGGTCACACTTGATTCATTAAAAACAATAATATAACTTGGGCTGTAGTAAGCTAACATTCCGTTCTTCAGAGCTATTCCTCTCTAGCTACCACCACCACCCCTGAACACCCGCGTGTAGTCCTAAAAATCATTTTAAAATCATTTTAACCCTATACTATCAAGTGATTCCGTGAAGATGCATTGCTGTGATCTAATGAGCGAAGCAGCCAAGCCATCCCTGTTCCCTGTGGGATACGCATCCCGGTGGGATGCGCGGAAATCCCTCATCCGCGTGGGAAGTGTGGAAATCCCTCATCTGCATGGAAATCCCGCATCCGTGTGGGACGCGCGGCAGTCCCGCATCCGCGTGGGACGTGTGGAAATCCCTCATCTGTGTGGAAATCCCACATCCGCGTGGGACGCGTGGAAATCCCTCATCCGCGCGCCCCCGGAGTCTCCTGGCCCTGTCGCCCCCTGTGCTGCCGTGGGCTGTTTGGTCCCTGGTGCCTGACAGACACCGTGGCTCCCCTCTGCCTTTTGCGTCGGTGTCTGGAGAGACTTTGGCAGCTGCAGGAACGAGTGGAGAGGACTCAGCAGGAAAAGATCCCCCAGTCAGCACAGATGAATACAAACTTGAAATACGCTTTTTTTCCCTTTTTTTTTCTTTTTTTTTTTATTTTTGATTCATGAAAACGCCTTTCTACCGGAATATCTTCTAGCATCCCTGCTCCGTGCTGAGGGAGGGAGCGGTATCACAGTGGGAACTTGTGCTCTGTGAACTGGATGAGTCTGGGACAGTGTTTGCTGCAAAACTCCTTTGTTTCTTGGGAGAAATCAGCCCTGGGATGGGTGGTTTCAGCTGTCCTTCGGTGTGGGGGAGGTTTGCAGCTGGCAGTGCTACCTGGAGCGGACCTTTCATCCTTGTGTCTCTCCCTTGGCCCCCACTCAGCTCGAATTTTGCCTCCAGTATGGCCAAAAAAAGGAAATTTATAGCTTGATGGTGCTTCAGGATCCACAGGACAATCATTTATAGCTTGAATTCCATCTGGGGTGTGAACGCACCTGATTGTGGCGGTGGAGCCCCAGTGAAGGAGCTGTGTCTGTGTCACAACATCAGCCCGTATCCTTTCCATTCAGCAGAAGCAGAAGAGCAGTGCCACGGATTGGGCTGGATGAGGAATTTATAATCAATACTGGTCATTTTGCAGCTGGGGAGCCCATTCTGCTTTATGCCACGAAGGTGTTGCCTCATGCGGCAGCCTACCCTACCCCAACTAGCATCTCATTAGCAAATAAAATCGTTATTTTCGGGCTAATGCTGTGAGTTAATGTGATGTGAGCATCACGAAACCCCAAACGTGCCGCGTGCAGAGCGGGGCGAGTCGCAGTGATGAATGTCATGCAAAACTCAGAGGCACTAATTGAAGGTGGTTTCAACAGAATATTCAATTAATGCTCTCTGCGTCGCAGACAGTCTGGAAAAGGCGCTGTTTTCTCCCGAGGATCTGTGTTACTGTGCAACAAACAGATGAAAATGAACCATTTTACGGCCTTCTAATTGAAAGTCGATGCACTGGTTTTATTAAAATTTTCATGGTGGGGGGAACTGGATGCCCCAAGGGCCCAGTAACGGGATGAATAAGCTCCCTCTCCTCGGCTGCCTCGCATCCAGCCTCGGGCAGAAGCGACTGAAAATAAATTCCCGAGGTATCCCTGGTGGGATCTGCGGCCTCGGCATCTCTTGTGCGCGTGGATCCATTTTCTGTGTCCTCTGCGGGATCCTGGGAAACGTTGCTTTGTGGGGACTGGTGGGTAAGGAGAAGGAAATGGCTTTTCTTATCGTTTTTTTTAGGCTAAAAAACTAGGTTTCTTCTGGCTTTGAGTCTTTTTCCGTCTTTTCTTGATGCTGTGGTGCCACATGTTGAGGGGCTGAAGGTTATTAGGAGGAGTATGGAGCAGAAGGAGCCTCTCTGCTCTTCCCTATCATCTCTCCAGGGCAGACTGTCCCTTAGGGTGGGGAATTAAATAATTAAATGGGGAATAAAATAATTAAAGGAACATTTTTCTATTTTTTTTTTCCCTCTTCTCATCCTGCTTCTCTGCATTTTCCAGCCAGTGTTTGGCAGCCTGGGCAGCTGCAACTCTTCCCGGCCTGCCCGAGAAGCTGTGGAAGCTCTTTAGGACATGACCGGGAGTGATGTTTCCTCCCTCCGTCATTTTAGCAGCTCCTCTCTTGCCTGATCTATCAATTTCCAAAGGTTATTGGCAGGGATTTGTTATATATTTTAAGCAAAATGCCTGGACCGGTGTGGTTGCAACTTGTGGGTGCTGGGAAGCAGCAAAAGGAAGATGTTTTCCATGCAGCTTCTGAAAATCTGTGTGTCTGATGAATGGAAGCTGTTATCCGAGCCATTCCGTGGGGCTTCATCTGACTATTAATTTACGTTCTTGCCCCCAATGATGATTTAGCTCTTTTAAAACCTTATTTATGATGAGTTCCTATCCCCGTTTTGTCATGGTGATGTTGTTGTGACAATGGGAATTTACAGTTCTGCCCGACAAGAGCCTGTAAACCAACCGGCTGGATACTCTCTGTATTCCTACAGGCCTAATTTGTAACATAAAGCACTTAATAATTGTTATTAATGAACCTGCTGTGGTTGGTCTATAGACCCAGCTGGAAATCACATCTGCCATCGGATTTGCAGCAAACTCTTGGAGTTGAGGGAGGTGTGAGCAGCCAGTGTGGTGCCTGAGGATCAGCAGGAGCTGTGCTTGGCCTTTTTTTGCGGGGGGAGAAACATGGACATTTTAAAATCTGAATGGCTGCTGGGTGAGGGAGGAGGATCGTAACAACCAGGATTAAAACCCCAGCTGCTGGTTTCTTAGGGACAGGGTTGCTGGGACAATTAAACCCGTGCTGATAAACAATTGCTGGAGACTTTAGTAAACATCCTTGGGGATTTTCAGACCCGTTCCTCATTTGAACGGAAAGCAGCCAAGATTTTTACAGCCAGTCAGGGATTTCTGACGGGTTCCAGTCTTGGATATCCAAGCTGGGATGGAAAGATAACAGATGCTTCTCATTTATCCCCATCTCTGCCACTCGGCTGTGTGTGACCTTGAGAAAGGTGTTTAATCTCCATTCCTGGCTGGGATAAGGTGATGTTGTGTTCCTTTGGGTGATGGCCAAAATGGTGTAAAGACACAGGCAGCGCAAGCTTTACTGGTATTATCTTTGATTAAACTTTGCAAATCTTGTTCCTGGTAGTCCCTCCTGTTTCAGGATATTCACTGACTTGGGGTGATGGGCTCGGCTCTGAGTGGAAGCATCTTCATTACAAACAGCAAATTAAAATGTTGTTTGGAAGCGTACAGATGCTCTCGAGCGATGATGTCAGTAATTAGATGACTTCAGAGGGTTTAATCATCTGAGCATCCCCCAGCTAGGCCCTCCTTTCCCAGCCCATATCCCCGTGCCTTGACCACGGTGCTGGAAACGAGGTAATCCTTTGAAGTATCACGAGCAGATCTTCGCGAGGAGGATATTTTGCATAATTGGTTTCTGACAAGGCCTAAAATACTATTTAGAGCTACACGGCTGAGTGTTAATTTATGCCTGTTCTCCTCGGCGTAACTTCGTTACGCGGAACGTTATTTACGATGCTGGCTGAGATCTATTGTGTGTTGGTGAGAGCGCCGGGATAATGGAGATGTATCGCTCGTTGTGGCAAGAAGCTATAAAAGAAATGGGTAGATGCTTCTCCGCAGTTATGGACTTAATTTTTTAATGTGAGCTATGGTGGCGGCTGAGAGTGATGTGATCTGATAGTCAATGGGAAGCAGGATGGCAGAGCGCTTTTATTCTTCTCTTTTTTGGGAGGAATAACTTTCTTCGTGGAGGTGCTTTGGAGCCTCCTCGCTTCTGCCAGCATTTGAAGTGATTTGAAATCGGAGTAGCGGGTATTGACGTGTCGCTGCTTTGTTTCTCTGTAATTAAATGTGAGAATTATACTTAAGCTTAAATCATATGAAAATTTAATCCTGTGTATTTAATATGATAAAACAGCCTAGAAGAGGTGAATAAATGGTGTTTTGCTGTCATCAATTTGATGCTTCTTGACTACTTCAAGCACTTCCACTTGATGGAAAGGGTGGCTCTATCCTCATCCAATTCTGAAATGCGTTTGAAATGCATTTTTATGCCCTTCCACCAGTGAAATTCTGTCTACAGCTGCGAGTTTTGGTGATGCTGGCTTTGATTTGAATGGGAGTGAAAAGCTGTGTTTCCTCTCTCCTTTAAAACACTACAGGCAGGAACATATCTCGGGTTTGCATTGCCTTATTTATGTCTTTGTTGCAAAAGCACAACAGGGAAACAATTGAGGGAAAACAAGACTGAGGTTAAAGTTGTTTTGAAACAATGCAAATACCAGATTTGAGGAGTATCAAAGCAGGACGATTCAAAGTTGTCAGAAGTGATTTTTTTTCTCCCTCTTCTGTGAAATGAAATTCCTGCAGAAAAAGACCTGACTCCACAAAGTGCTTCTCTTCCAACAAATCTCATTTCTCTGACGGAAAGTGGTTCCATCCCAGCTTTTTCCAGTCAAACTTGCAACTTACCCTTTCCTGGGCCAGATTTATTCCTTTGCTCAACATGTTTCCTTGTAATCGAGACATCCCCAAAGCTCTGGGAAAGGAATCAAAACAGCTCTGGGTACTTCAAAGGGTGGAAGTCGCTCTAGCACGTCGTGTTAGATGTCCTGCGACAACTAATCCGGCGTGTGATGTGACCCCTTTCCAGGTGTCCCTGCCTCTCTCAAAGACCTTGAAAAGAGCCCTGATAGAGTGAACTCAACTCCTGCTTAAATCACCTGCCTATGCCTCTGTCCCTGTGAAAATGCAGGGGACTGGGGCTATGAAAGACGCACGAGGCAGATGAAATGAGAAACGAGGGGAAAGCAGGAAACACGCACGGGCAGGGAAGGTGGGAGTGAGAGGGGGAGAGTAAAGGCTTTACTGCAAACGGTAAAAGCCAATATGAAACAATCAGGCTGGACATAAAGCCAACAATTTACCCAGAGTCCCGCCGCGGTAAATCATGGCTGAGCTCCTTCTGGTGTCAAGTGCTGATGTGAGCAGAGGGAGCTCAGGATGGGGAGCGCAGAGCTTTGCACCAGCAGGAAGGTGGAGGGAGAAGGCGTGTGGGCTGAATATGTGTGAAACACATTTCTCCAGCCTGGAGAAGATACTGAGCTCAGACCTCATCTGGATCTGCAACTTCCTCCTGAGGGGTAGCTGTGGTCTCTGCTCTCTGTGACAGGGACAGGACCAGAGGGGATGGCTGGAGCTGTGCCTGGGAAAGTTTTGTTGGATATTAGGAGAAGGTTCTTCCCCCAGAGGGTGCTGGGCACTGCCCAGGCTCCCCAGGGAATGGGCACGGCCCCGAGGCTGCCAGAGCTCCAGGGGCGGTTGGCTCCCAGGGATGCCCAGGGTGGGGTTGCTGCAGCGCCAGGGGTTGGACTCGATCCTTGCAGGTCCCTTCCAAGTCAGGGTACTCTGTAATTCTATGAAAACTGTGGCTCATCCTGGCCCAGTTCAGAAAGCTCAGATGATCAGCTTTGTGGGACAGCCTGGGGAATGCAGCGAAACTGCTCGTTCTTGGCTTCCCCGTGGGCTTTCCTAGAAACTCATAATACTCTGGGAGCTACTCGAGTGAGTAAAACCACACCTGTGTTTCAGTGCATTGAGGCTTGGAGTAACACCCGTAAGAAATGGAAGGAATCTGTTGTTTAGTCTTGAAATCTCATCCCTAAATGATGCAGAGGATACTTGTTAATATTCTCTTGGAAGGCTGTTTGTGATGATTCTTCACTTTTCACATTGCATTTAAAAATTTCTCTTTAAGGGCTATCACTTAAAATATTCTTTGCAATTATGGTTGTTAAAAAAAACCCACCACAACTTAAAATCCCCAAGGTCAAAGCAGTCTCTTCTTTATATGGCTCGCAATAAATTACTTGAAGTCTATTCATAGCATAGGGAAGACCTTTTTATGTAGAAAGGATCATTATAGAGTTGCCAGGTCGTTAATTACATTGGGTTCTTCTACTTGCTATGTGAGTCATTTCCTTGAAGCAGCGAAGATCCTGGTGAGAGATAATGCAGTAAAAAGTGCATTAAAATGCTTCAAATGTCCTTTTGCTCATATCTGTACATCAGTCAGAGTGGCAACTGATTCTGAAAGGGCACTGCCAATTTAAATCAATAAATTTTTACTGGTGTGCCTGTGACCCGTATAGGTGTTTGGAGTCGAGGCAGGGGGCTGGTAACACGCTCGTTGTTGATGCTCAGATGTATTAAAGTTTAATAGACTCTTCAGTCCTGTCCTGGCTGTCTGTCATGCTGGTGCAAATCCAGAGTCCCTCCATCGCCGCCAATGGAGAAATGCAGGTGCGAGAGCAGAATCCAGCCCTCGGTGCCTCATTTACCAGTCCAGCCACCTGCTTCAGGAGATAAAGCAGCTGCTATCTGTGCAGCTTTAAATGTGACATTCAGCCAGTTAGATGCCTGGTCCCCTCATCACTTGAGATGCTTGTTGATTTTTCTTAAATGTCAGAAGAGTTTTTAAACTTGATTTGAAATCGGCTGCCGGGGTTGGGTGGCAGCGCTGTCACCCCTTGCGTGGCTCTCCCACGAGGTCCTGTCAGTGCGTGGGTGTCGATTAAAATGTTGAGGTGAGGGGAAATTAGCCCCTTATTTACCTCCCTTACCCTCTTCCTTTCCACAGGCGTCGGTGTGGGGCTGGGGATTGGCTCTTCCCACCCTGTTTTCCTTCCCTCCCATGATGGTCAGAGACAGGACCACTAAATAAGTGCAGTGTGGCTTTTCCTAAGGTGTTGGTTTTTTTTTTTAATGGTGCACAAAACAAATGTTTTGCAAGGGAAAACTCAGTCCCTTTTCTCTCTGTTTTTCTCCTTAAGCACCCTCGGAGTAATTCCAATGCATTCCCATGATCCTCTTCCACTTTGCCTTGGAAATGATGGCATCAGGAGGAAGAGGAGGTTTTATCTTTCAATCTTGCTTTCCAGAGGGAATCCCTCATGTTTATGGGGGGAAAGAGCCGAGGCAAAGCCCTTGGAAGGTGCCAGCTCTGGCTCTGCCCGCTCTCCGTTCAGGTTGGGTGTCCCTCGAAGCCTTGCAGGAACACAGACTGTCGGGAGGCTAATTCTGGTTGGAGTTGGAACCAAGCAGCAGCTCATCCAGCAGATCCAAGAGGCAGGGTCAGACCATGAAGCTGTGAGGGGAATCCCTCCTTGATGTGGCTCCCGTGAGAAGGGCTGTGTGAGGTGGTTCCAGGTAAAGCCGGGCGGGATTCCTCCTGCCTCCATCGGCTCTGAACAAGGTGGGTTGTGGCTGGGAAGGCAATCCATGCTCTCCCAAGGTCTCCAAGCCCCAGTGGCTTGTCAAACCCTCAGTGGGTCTTTGAACCTAGAGGGGAAACACCCTCTGCGTTGGAAGGACCATTGCCATCATCCATGTGGCTCTTTAGGACAATTGACACTTCAGGTTACTGAGGTCTCCAAGACATGGAGCTGATGAGCTGCTCTAAGTCAGCATCGCTTTGTAGCCTCAGAGCCTGGTCAGCTGGAGATCACCCCACAGCTGGAAAATGGTGCTTTTCCAAAAGCTGTGGAGACAGAAGTGTTCAAGGCCAGGTTGGACAGGGCTCGGAGCAATCTGTTCTAGTGGAAGGTGTCCCTGGCCACGGCAAGGGGTTGCAATGAGATGGTCTTTGGGGTCACTCCCAACCCAAACCCTTCTGGGCTCTGTGATGAGGTCTGTGAGGAAGAGGAGGAGGAGGAGGAAGTGCCCACAGAATCCTGGGCACTGCTTTGTGCAGGTCGAGCAGCATTTGCAGCACTCAGAGTCTGACAGGAGCTTTTGGAGGGGCCGGGGTGGCCGTGGGGCAGGACAAATGTGCTGTGTCTAATCACGAGCTCAAAGCCTTCGCTATCAAACCTTCAGCCTAATTACAACTTGCCTGGTGCATTGGTTACGATGAGCAATGAAGATATAATCACTGCTGTTATTTGTCCTTCCTGGCTCCAGCTGTTAAAACAATTCCTCCTTCATAGCCCAGACAATTTCATGGCTTTAATGTGTCCGCACCGCTCCCAGCCCGCTCCCCGATCCCGTGTGTGAGGAGCCACGCACCAGAATCTCCATGAAAGCAGCCTATTTCCTGCGTGAAGCCCGTGAAATTGGGGAAGATAATATTTTCAGAGCTGCTGGTACCCTGATTGCATGTTTGTTTGAAATGACAGTTTATGTTGTCTCTCTCTTTCATTAGGGAGGTTCAGCGATCGCGATGTTATTAACTAACAACAGCACTCACTGCATATAAACATGATTCTGCAGAGACACTCCAAGGAGCACTTGAAGGCAGAGGGGAGGGAGATGGAGAAGGAAGAGAGATGTGCTGTTTCTTGCTTCTTTTTCTTTTTTTTCCCTTTCCAGCAGAGGCAAGGTTTGGTAGAGATTTTTAACTAGATTAGAAGCTGGGAAGAGTTTCATTTTGTGCTGAAAGCCCTGACAGCAAAGGGGAAGAGTAGCAATGACTCCAGGGTGAGGTGTCTGGCATTCCTGCAGTGCTGGGCTCTTCCAGGCCTCCAACAGAACACTGGGAAGCTCCTTTCTGTGCAGCCCAGTGTCTCAAAGATGGGTCTGAAACAAAACTTTCCATCTCCAAATGCCTGCTGTTGGCATCCTTGGCCACTCGTTCCACACATCAATCATAAACTAAAATTACACGAACAGTCCCGTCATGTAATAATGGCACATTACCAATCTCCATGGCAGCACTTAAAAGCAGGTATTTCCCCAAACTTGGATGCGCTGGAAAATGTAGTGGTTTGCTCTTGAAAGACCTTCTGAAACTTTTGGGAAAAAAACCAATTAATCTGCCTCCAGACCCTCCAACACAGTGGATGATCCACTTTATCATGATTTTTTTTCACCACAGAGAACGCAGCAGTACTATGTGTCACTTTCCTGCCTTTCTTTTTCCCCGTGTGCCATCAGTTTGGGCAGGGCCCGGTGTCGTTCTCCATCGGGGCGGCAGGCGGGGGCCTTGTGTTGCCCGAGCAGGTCCTTCCCGGCTGAGAGCTGCCCCCGGTGAGATGCAGCGTTCCACGCCGCAGCTGCATCCCCCTCCCGGCGCGGATCCTCCCTCCGCTCCCAGCTCTGCGTCAGGCAAATGCTGTCACTTAATTACCAGCCCGTGACTCCATCCCAGCAGTCCCTGTCCAAAGGCTCATCACGGTCCTGACAATTCCCGTGACAGTTCCTGTGACAGGACTGCTCTGCCTGGCGCCTGCGAGGGGAGCCGGGGCTGCAGGATTGTCTTCCCTTGATGCAATTTAGAGATGGGAATCAGTGTGCGCTAATGAAACTGTTGCTGGGGGGAGGGAAAGGAAGCGGGGCCCTTCAGATTTTATAAGGATGCTACTGGATGATGAGTTGCTGGAGTTTTCATGGGCAGAGGCTTCTGCCGCTAAAATATCCCACTCAGAATTCCAGCAGCACCTCAAGGCATCCCTGCTCAAGTCTTGCTGTGCAGCTCAGGGGCAACTGGACTGTAAAAATAGCATTTTCCCCAGGGTCTCCTGGGCTGATGTGGAAAAACAGCGATGCCTGGAGGCTGATAGTGGGGAGGAAACAGATTTCAGCTGTGGCATTTGCCCTTGGAAACACCAGAAGGGCAGCTCTGGCTGTGGGGGCCGAGTGGGAGCTGTGGTTGTTGCATCCCTTGCTGGGGTTGCTGGGAGAATAGGAACTGGTTATCCTGTCAGGACTGGCGCTCGCTGGAGGGCTTTGCCCTTAAATTTGTGCTGTCTGTGTGATGGAGGAAGAAGAGAAATTGGGTTGGTGTGTGCACCAGCACCCAGCCTGCATGGTGGATGTGCTGCTCATTTCCCATGCTGCTGGTGCTGCCTCTTATTAAACATAAATAGCTGTGAAATGGACTTCGGGAGAGGAAGGGGGGGAGATCTATCCTGAGGTGTGGAACTTGCTTAAAATGAAGCCAGTCAAGTTGTTTATAGCCAAGGCTGCCCATTATAAGATGCTGTTTGCAGCGAGTTAACTCTCTGCCAAGCGATAATTGTCCAGGCTAAAAATTTCCGTGCTGCAAGTCTGCCTGGGGCTATGTGAAATTGGGGGAGAGGAGGTGGGTTTTGTCTGGTTTAAGAAAGGGAAAAAAAAGTAACTTAACGAAGCTGAAGAGATGCAGTCTCTCCATGAGATGGAGGCAGAGGCTTGGAGTTTGGCAGGGGGATGCGGAGGCTGTGCCGGAGCCAGGAGTGAGCAGGGAGAGGAGAGATGGGTCTAGAGAGAGATAAGTGTCTATTTTCATTTCTACCCCCTGGTAAACAGGAGATTTTGTGTCTGTAATCGCTGTTGTGGCGTTCAGCCCTGGATGGGCTGGTGGGTTAATGTGGATCTCCTGGCTGGAGAGAGAAAAGGTTCAGAGAGATTGTTAAAGGGCTTTGAGGAAAGGTATAACAATTTAGGAAACGGCAGAAGGCTCCTTTTAAGCCTTAATTTGGCCATTTGCATGGTTTGTTCACTGTGATCGCTCGAAATGCTGTAATTGGGTGTTATTTTCTCCATGGGAGAGCTTTGTCTCCTGCCAGGGAAGTGCGAGCTCCAGTGCAAACACAGCCCCTGGGTTCTGGTGTGTGTCCATCCCGCCTGCAGGAATAACCACGGACAACAAAAGGACGGGGAGGGCTGGAGATGTCCTTGGATGCTGGTTTCCAGCAACCCGTGGTTAGGGAATTTCTGAGCTGGATGTGTGAGACTGTTCTTGCTCCAAATCCCTTTTCTCCCTGAATTTGATTTCTTACAGCTTTTTCCCCCACTTGTGCCTTTCACAGCAGTCTGGTGCAACAAGTTGGAGTTAATTAATGAGTTAATGTGCGTGTGCACAGAGAAAACTCCTTGGTTTTGAACTTGAAGCCTGCAAACCCCCAGTGCCTGAACTTCAGAGCTGCTCATCCCCCGTGCTGCTGCTGCAGGAAGCCAGGGAGCCGCATCCTTTCCCTCTCCCTGGGAGGAACGCAGGGCTGCGGTGGTGATGCCTTTTCCTCTGGTCTTAGAATCAAGAGCCAGACATAGTTAAGGGATAAAAGGGTTTTATTTCAGTATTTAATGAGGATCTTTATGGTGTAACGACCCATCAAGGTGGAATATGTCTAAATACGCACACGGTACTCTGTGGGTACAATTTATAGACCTCGCAGACAGCACATCTGATGGAGATGCCCCAGTGAGAGGCTTGACTGAACGGTGTGACATCCCCCTATCTAAAGTACTCCCCCCGAGATGGGCCTAAGCCCTGCTTCCAGGATGTTCTGGAGGGGCCTGGGTTCCTCAGGACAGGCTGAGGCTTTGCGGCCCCCAGCCGTGAGGGCTTCGGGATGTTTGGTCTCGTGGCCTAGCAGAGTGCCAGGACTGTGCTAAGATACCAGGCTTGAAGAAGTACAAGTACGTGTGCTGAGGGTGCTGAGAATGCATAAAAGGTGTCTAAAAAGAGAAGGCAAAAATTCATCATGGCATCAGGGGTACCCAGGCCTCCTCTGAGGGGTGGGCTGGCACTGCTGGGCCGTGCGGGTCCCTCCCTGCGTGTGCCAGCTGATTAGAAAGCAGAAGAATGGCAAGAGAAAATGAAAATGAAAATGGGAAGGAACTTGACAGCCCATGGAGAGGTATTTCAGCTGCAACACAAAACATTTGGTGGTAATTATAGAATAACCTTCATTTAAATGCAAATAAGCCTGTAATTAAGATAAGGGCTCTGTCATTTGCCAGTGTTCCTCCTTCCTTCCCGTGCCAGCCATGGCTTTGGAGATGTTCCCCATCTCGCTCTGGTGCTGCCTGTTTGTCCGGGGGCTGCTGTGGTGAGGGATGAGTGATAAAGGAATCCAGCTCTGCTGCCCTTGGAGCCCATCCCAGCTGAGCAGAGGAGTCTGGGATGGGGTTGTGTCCTGCTTGGACCCTGCGGCTGACAGCTTCTGCTAAAACCCGCACTCCAAACTCATCTCAGCTCTCTGAGGCTTGAAAGCTGGATGTGGGCTGTGCTTAGATGTTGTTGAGATGAAGATCTCCACAGGCCACGCTGAGGGGGTCAGGCTCAGCGTCCTGCTGTGTCTGGGAAGAGCTTGGGGGATCAGTTTGGAGCCCAGGTCACTCACGGTCGGGTGGCCCACAGCCCCCACCACTGAGCTGAGCTGTAAGCAGCATTGTGGAGGGTTCTTGTTCCTCCTTGAAGTGAGGGCCGGTCTTCACTGGGAGGGAAGGATGTTACCCTTGGTGTGAGCCACTAAGAAGCAGGTGAAGCCAAGCGGGCAGGCTGAGCTGGAGCGAACTACACAGGCGTGTCCACACAGGGTGTAACCATGGAGTAACAACACTCATCCTTCCATTTGGGAAGCATCTCAGAGCGGACAGAACACAGGTGATGACTTGTAGGCCTTGGAAATACCCAGTGTGGGGAGGCAGCACCCTGCCATTACTTGCTTGGACGGGCAGGAGCTGGGCTTGGACTGGTTGTCCTCGCTGGGGAGGGAAACCGGAGCGTGGGAAACAGCCACTGCTGGAAAGGTTAGCCAGCAACCTTTGCTTAAACTGTCTCAATCTGTATGAAATGTTATCTCCCTGCCTGACTAAAGATATGTGAGCCGAGGGAGCGGAGATGCTCCCAGATTGTATTTATCTGGCCCTTTGAAAGGGCGTTTGAGGAATTAACTCGGCGGCTCAGGAGAACTTTAATGTTCCGATAAGTGGCTGGGGCTGCCTCTCCACCTGTCGCAGTGTGAAACCTGCACTGGAGCAGTTCCCTGGCCTGGTTAGGAGGAGGAAAACTCTTCATCCCAGATGTACAAAAGCTGCCAACCTCCCCAGTACCACTGGTACCACTTCCATCCCGGGTTGTTGCCCTCCCATCCTGCTGAGAGCCGGCGATGCTGTCTGGGCCCATCCCTCGGGTGCGAGCGGGTGTTGCTCGGGCTGATCTGGCTTCTCCAAGCCCATCTGCATTGTGGATTCCTGTGGGAATGATGCCTGGTGTGTTCACTCATTCCCTTTTTCTTGTCCATCCTTCTTGGGAGGATCCTGCAGGTGTCAGAGGGGAGGAAAGGCGGGGTCAGACCCCATTGCGTTGGAAGTGAAGGTGACTCCAGCCTGCTCCAGGAGCAGTGTCTGGGCTGCTTTCCTGGGATGATTTCGGACTTGGAGCTGAGTGTTTTCCATCCAGTGGCTCCTGGGGATGGAGGCAGAAAGGCAACCAAAACAGCTGGAATAGGTGGTGGTGTAGATGATTTCCTCTGGATTTCCCCTGGGCAGAACAGGACACCCTGTGATCTCTAAGGTGTGGTACCGAGGAGGTCACATTTCTCTCAAATGCTGGCAGCAGGGTTTGCTCTGAGACTGCTGAGCTGAGCAGGGGGGGTAGGAGAAGCTGAACTGAAGGTTTTCCTTGCTGGAGAAGACCAGAAATTTACAGCCTGCTGGCCCAGGTGATTTCTGTGCTTCCAGAAAGTTCCTGCTGGAGAGAGTGTGGGAGTGTAAAGATGCAATTAAACAGCAAGATACAGCAGCAAGCCCTCAGGCTGCTCAGGAAAGACTCCAAAGGACCAGGGGGAGGAAAAAAAAGGAAAGGGCAATTTGCTGGTAAAAGTGTTGAATATACAAAGAATGTGTCGATACAACTCCACTTTTAATATTTGACACTGGCCAGTGAGTAATCCCCCTCAGTGTACAGGCGGCGCAGTGACCGTGCAGCGATGCCGCCTGTGCTGGGGGAGCGGGGAACGCCTGGGCACGGGAGAGATGCTTGGGAAGGACAGAGAGGGGAAAGAAGCCCTGCGGGAAGAGTCTTCCACTGCCCACGAGATGGCAGAAGGTGCCCACGCAGCACCTGAGCACCTCCGGCTGGGCTGGGGGGTAAAACCACGCCTTGGTCTGTACTGCCGGACTGGCCAAAACCTCAGCACCTGGGGCTCTGCTAGCAGGTCCAAAGCCGTGAGTTGCTCTGGCATCCTGGGAGGTGGGAGAAACTGAAGAGTCAAAGAATGGTTTGGGTCGGGAGGGACAATAAAACTCATCTCGTAGTCCCCTGCCGTGGGCAGGGACACCTTCCCCTGTCCCAGGTTGCTCCAGACCCCATCCAGCCAGGCCTTGGACACTGCCAGGGATGGAAGGAGATAGAGAGGACCTTCCATCACTGTATTTGCTCCAAGATGGAGCGGATGCTCCTTCCCTCCGGCAGCCTGGCTGAGATCAGGGATTCTGGCCTGGTGCTGGACGTGGGAGGGGAGCCCATTCCCCTGGGAAGGCACTGCCTGATGGGGGGGTGCCCTCATTAGCTGCCTAATTGCTCCCCCAGGCCGAGTGGAGGGCTCGGGGTCAGGCTCCTGGTGCTTTATTGATCACTGCCACTTGTAACTCTTCGTTTCCTCTGTTCCCTCCCAGTCCCAGCAGCTGTCGGGTTTTTTCCTCCCTCCTCCCAGCCCCTTTGAAATCAGCTTGAAGGTTTGTGATTTCCTGTGTGTAAATCTGTTTTTAAGTTGAAAAAAGAGGAATTCGGCCCTTTACCCGCCCGCAGAGGGGGTGTGGGGGTCCGCAGCTGCCTCGCCTGGCCCAGGAGGGGATAGTGGGGTTTGCAGCGGGAGGAGCGTGGCTCAGCGCTCCCCGATGATGCGTTTGGGATGCAATCCCACCTCCAGCGCCCATCCCAAGAGTAGCCAAGGAGGCCCCCGTCAGCACAGCAGAGGGCAGCAAGGCCCTGCCGAGCCAGTCCCTCCTGCTCCCAGCTCCTTGCCCCAGCTGCTACAATAGCTCATGTGCTACAAACAGGCCCAATTACAGTATTGATCTCCCGCACGCCGGGAGATGACCGTCGGTCCCTCCCCAGCCGGCCTGGCTAACAGAGCTCTCCATCAGCAGGCACTCCACGAATGCCACAGAGCATCTTCCTCCCCATCCAGAGCACTGTAAGGAAAGGATGGGCCATTCTGGGGGATTTGGGTCACCCCTTGCACACCCACTGGGCATGTTTTGGTGGTCCTAAAACTGGATTTCTTCACCACAAACACCCACGGGAGGCTGCAAGTGGCAGGTGGGGGATTGTGTCCTGTTTATGCTGTGGGCTTGCTGATGCCACTTTATGGGGTTTCCCATTTTCCATGGGTTACTTAAACGTGCTCCTAACAAAAGTGAGTTCTACCCACCAGAGAGGGGGAAGAATCACAGAATTATTTTGTTTGGTTTAAAATACCAAGTAGAACCATTAACCCAGCACTGCCAAGGCCACCACTAACCCATGTCCCCAAGTGTGACATCCACGTGGATTTTAAATCCCTCCGGGATCTGGGGGCTCCCCCATTTCCCTGGGCAGCTGTGCCAGAGCTCACCAGCCCTTTGGGAGATCCTTGCTCTAGTTTAGGAGGAAAATGGGATGTGGTCCATGGTCCGAGTTGGGGGATCCATCTTTTGGGGGTTTTTTTTGCATTATATCACACGCCTGAAAGCCAAATTGCTTGCTCTACCCTCACGGGATTTCATCCCCATCAGTCTCATGTTTAGTTTTGGTGAGGAGAAAGTTGCTTTGGTTTGGTGTGTGCCAGGCTGCGACAAAACAACTCCTCACTTGCAAAGCCCTGGCTGTGCGGGGTCCTTGAGGACAGGGAGCGGAATATCCATCCTGGAATGTTTGAGGTTCAGAGAGACGTGACCAGACACGTGGGGTGGGTAACAGCGGGTCACGAGCGGGTGGGATCTGCACTTTTCCTGGCTGGTACTGCAGTGTAAGGTATGAAATGCTTTACTCTGCAGAACCCAGCAGTGAGTGGGGCATATTATCTTGCCAAACCTCTAACTGGAACCCCCCGTGCTCTTGGGAGCTGGATCACAGCTCAGGAGGGTGCTGCTGTCTCCGCAAGTTCAGGACAAGTGATTTTTTTTTTTTTTCTTATTTTTACCCATCTGGTCACCCTGTGCTGCTGACAAGGGTGAAAATGAGCAGAGTGCAATGTTTGCTGTGGAGCTGACCCCTTGTGCCGTGGGAAAGCTGCTTCCCTGCTCTGTCCCCATGCAGGGGACGCTGTCCTGAAGGAGTGCAGCTTTCCAAACCCTGGTGGAGCTGCTCATGTGACATTCACTGTCCATCCCAGCCAAGGAGCGCCGTGGCTGTTAGGAAATGGAGTCCACAGCAGTGTTTTCACTGTCTCTAATTAAAATATCATGGAAGGACCCAGGGACATCCACCTCGGCTCGGGGTGAGGTGCTCGAGGAGCAGAGAGGAGGGCTGTGTTCCTCGGCAGTGCAGGCTGGCCTGGTACTGCTGCAGGAGTCAGCCTCGTGTCCTGAGCTGTGCGAATCCGAGCGTGCACGAGGGGATGAGGGCAAATGGGGGAAGGGAAGGGGAAACCCTTGGCTTTGCCTTCCAGCTCTGCTTCCGCATCAGCTGGAAAAAGTGATCCCAAGCTTGGCCGTGCAGTCCTGCTGGAGCACCCATCCTCATCTGGGGCGGGCTGAATTGACTTTAGCCTGGCTCCTGGCATGTGGCTGGCTTAAATTATTCCTTAGCAGCCGTGGGGAAAAGTGTCCCAGCAGGGCTGAGGTGCAGTGGGTGGGACTGTACATTAACGTCTGCTCAGAACTGAGCCCTGCTCGTGATCCTTCGGGGTGGGAGTCTGGAATGATGCCATTCTCCACCTGCCACGGGGTTCTGAAGGCTGCCCTGGCTTTGCAGGCCCCCCGAGCAGCCCCAATCTGATCAAGGCAGCGGGGCAGCTCTTGCAGTGTGGGGGGATTTACCAGGAAGGTTGGCAAGCAAGAAGGATTTAAAACTCTATTTGTATTCGTCCAGTGTTGCAATTTACAGCCAAATTGTGAGAGTTGGGTGCCGAGAGAAATCTGTAGTTGCCATAACAACCAACAAACTATAATTAGTCAAAGAGTTGAGGAGAGGGGTCCAAAGAAGGGATGGAAAAAGGAGCTGGTCTTTGAGGGATGCTGATAGAGATCAGAAAGCCTGGTCACGAGCCTGTTACGGGAGAACTAATCTCTCCAGAAGCTGTTCCGACTTCAGGCCCCCAGTAGAGTTGTTTGAAGTCGTATAAACTCTGGGTTTTCTGATGTTTTCACTTCTAGAGGATTAGAAACACCCCATGCGTTGAGGCTGTCGCTCTTGATGCGTGACTGGGTTGTACTGGTGGAGCTGTGGAGGCTGATTAAAGGGGTCGCAGAGCTTTTCCTTGACCTGGAGAGGTGGGCTGTGAGGAAGAGCAGAGCTTGGGGAACCAGGCTGAGCTGCAGCAAGGGCTGCTCCAGCTTGGCAGAGAGATGAAGAGTGAAGTTTTGGCGCTGCTGAGTGGCCAAAATGCGTGTTCTTGATGGGTGGTGAGGACCCCCTTTTACTGCTGCTGTGGTCACACCAGCCTCCTGCTGCCAGCGGGTTCAGGGTCCCAGTTTAACTGGGGATGGGGCTCTGGCAGGTGGGGGATTCCTGGGCCCTCCCGAAGGCTCCTGCCCTTGGCCTTCCTAAAAACAAATATTCCCTTTTTGTGTGGCTCATCTGGACTTTGCTGTTCTGAAGACTGAAATCTGCCAGGGAAGTCGCCAGAGGAGGCGAATTTCAGCAGAAGAAAATCCAGCGGCTGCTTAGATCAGGATTAGCAGAAAAGTCCTTTCATGCACCATAGCCCCAAAACCCCCGGCTGCTTGGGTTTTTGGTCACAGGTGCATCCTGGCGTGGCACTGACCACTCTGCTATTCCCTGTCCCAGTGCTGCAGGGGGAATGCTGGCAGCAAACCACGTGTGACGTGGGGAGGGATAATTCCATCGTGTCCCTGAGCAGTGCTGCTCCAGCTCCTGCCCTCTCACCCCTCCTCATGCTCATTTCTGAGGGTGCTGCTCCCGTGTGCATGGGGGCAAGGCAGGCAGCATCCACATGGAAAAAGTCATGCTAGCCTGGAAAAAAAAAATGCCAAGGAACACCTCACAGACAATATAGAACAAAAAAAAATAATAAAACCCCCCTTATAATATGTCTGGAATACAATAGAAGCAAAATCTCCTGGCAGCAAACATTCATGCACTTGACTGCCAAGAAAAAAGGACTTTACAGAAGACGAGACATGAAAGGGATCCCTGCACAAAAACTAAAAGTCGGAACACAATAGTGTGTATTTCAGGCATATGAAAAGGAAGTGCGACAGTAATACTGAGGAGACAAGATACTCTAACAGAACCAGGAGGTGAGGAGGGAACAAACTCAATCAACAGTGACACGGGAGGCCCGGAGAAGGCAGCTCTTTGAATGGATCAGAGTCCCTTAAAAAAAAAAAAAAAAGGAAAAAAAAAGGCAGCAATCCTGCTTGTTTATTTTATTATTTTTTTTTCTCTCCTTGGGAATTAATCTTTCTCCACTTTTCTCAGCTGGTGCGGGAACAAATGAGCCCGTGAATAATAAAGAGAGTGCCGAGGCCGAAGAGATGCGAGGGGCTGTGAGCGCGGGAACTCGCGGCACCGATGAAATACCCTGTGTCCAAGGAGGGTGCTGCTGGGCTGCGGCTGTGCCAGGGCTGTGCAGAGATGGAGACTGGGGAGATGAGGAGTGGTTCTGCTTCTGGGTGGGATCCTGGGGAGAGGCCGGGAACCGGTGGAGAAGGAGTGGAGCAGGGAGGGGCTGGGTCCGGGGCGGGGCAGGAGCTCGTTTCTCCCTACCAAAAATCACAGGATCCCAAAATGGTTTGGGTTGGAAGAGACCTTACAGCTCTTGTCATCCCACCCCCTGCCACGGGCGGGGACACCTTCCACCCTCCCAGGCTGTCCAAGCCCCGTCCAACCCGGCCTGGAACACTCCCAGGGATGGGGCAGCCACAGTCTTTCTGAGCAGCAAAAAATCATCTTTTTTTCTGTCAGTAAAGATTTACAGCAGCTCTTACCGCAGTCCCAAGGATTTGGGATCTGTGTGGGATCTGCAGCGGGCGTCTGCAGGAGCCTTTCTCACACAGAAGGTGCCGGGGGTGCTGCTGGTGGTGCTGCAAGGAGGGAGGCTGAGAGAGAAATCCCTGGGCTGCCTCCTCGCTGTCATGCCTGCGACAGGGAGGGAATTCCCAGCTGGGCGCCTCATACATCTCTCCTCTGTCAAACCTCAGTAAGAATTTCAGCCTCAGAAGGTTTTTTTGGTGTGCGTATATTTAACAAAAGAGATTATTTCTGTTCCGCGGGAGTGACTTGGGCAGGCGCTTCAAGGGGAAGATACCATCAGTGAGCTGAAGCTGCAGGAGCTGTCAGGGCCTCAGCTCTCCCGGTCGAATGAGTTGGTGCCAAAGCAGTACAAGAGCTGACTTTTAAAAAAAATTAAATATTCAAATACAGTTGAAGGGCTTAAACCTGGAGTTTTGCTGTCCTTGAAAGGTACAAGAGCCCAGAGGCAGAGAGCAGGGCTTTCCAGCAGTTTGATAGCTCTACACGGGAACTAAATTCCTTTTTAATAGGTTGTTCTCTCTTTCCCAGATCAGAGAACTCTCCTTTCCCCTCGCTCATCCCTGGCACGGCCCTGCCGACTGCAGTTCAAGCACATACATTATTTTTAATGATGTCCTATAACAAGGAGCCTCCTGCAATCATCCCGTTTAGATCTGGAACCTCTAAAGGATGGCTCGGAAAATCTGAAGGGCTGAAGCACCTTGGGAAGGAATAAAAAACCTCTGCCGGGCCTTTCCGTGCTATGGCAGTGCTGGTCCTGCTGCCCCGATGCCGCACTGGAAGGCTGGAAGGGGAAAACAATTTGCTTTCCCGTGATTTGCCCCACTGAGCATCATTTTGGGGCCCGGGGGGCAGCCAGGAAGGTTTCTGGCCTGGTGCTATTTGCCCTAAACCAGGTGTTTGTCTCCACTCTTGGAGGCTGGCTGGCCTCAGAAACCAAATCCTTGGCTCAGGGTAGCCTTTAACTCCTGCCTTTTGCCTGTTTTGCAAGGAGTGAGTTTTCAGAAAAAAAACCCCTGATGCCAGTTTGGTCAAATTTACCCCAGAGGGCAGAAGGGGGGTAGGCAAAGGATGAAACATCCCATTCCCAGGCTAGAAATTCTCAGTGTGCAGAGATAATAACGCAGAGAAGCTGTGGCTGCTCCACCCCTGGAGTGTGCAAGGCCATTTTAGATGGGATTGGAGCAATCTGGGCTAGTGGAAGGAGTCCCTGCCCATTTTGGGATGTGCAACCAAACCATCTTTGAGATCCTTCCAACCCAAACCATTCTGGGATTCTAAATTCACCGTGTCTCTCGCGAGGGGCTGACTGGGAGTTTGATCTGAACGATCCTGTGGATGAGTCTGCAGGAACGTGAGGGCCTGGCCAAGGCGAGCACAGCTGGCAGGAACACAGGACCTTGCTCATTTGCCTGGCTGCTCCTGTGTTTACCTGTCCTAACGCTTTTTATGGGGTTGCCATAAAAAACCCACTCATTAGTGTTGATTTTCATTAATGTTGATGCACCAGAAGCTTAATCAATCTTCCGTGACCAGCGACCCCCACTCCCCAGGGGGAACAAAGCTGTTGAACAAATTAGCCTTACAGATTGGAGGCAGAGCTTGCAGATGCGACAGCCTGGGTACCACAGCACGGGGATTCCTGCAAAATGCCACAGAAAAGTGACTCTCAGAGGCCTTTTTCCCATTTGTTTTGCAATTTACACCTTGACTTAATCATGCTGGCAAGGCAGCTCAGCCCTTCCTTGTCTCACCATCCCTGGCTTTGCTGTCTGGGGCGTTGGAACGAGGAGGAAAGTTGTCGGTGGGCGGGGGAAACGCGGCTGTTCTCCGCTTGCGCCCCGGTTCTGTGGTGGCCGTGAAGTCCCTTATCTCTTGCTGCTGTGGTTTCCCATCCTTGATGAGTTCAGAGCTTTTGCACCTCCTGGGGGGTTGTGAGGGTACGAGCGCATCCCTTGAAGAGGGGTGGGTGTAGCAGTGAGAGGTTGTTAAAAACAGCCGGCATCAAAGTGCGTCCTTCATCTCTGCGGGACCCAAGCGTCGCAGCACCCTCGCTGGGAGAGGAGTAAATATCCCAGTGCTTTCCATGAACAGGAGGGAACATCCTCAGGCTGCAGCCAGGGCGGGGCTGAGCTGCCTCTAAACTCTTCCAGGAGGGCTGATCAGGCTCCGTGCTGTGGGAATGAGGGGCTGCGACATCTTCCTGCTGGGAGCTGGGGGGATGCTCTCTCCCAACCGCTTTGTCCCACCCGACTGCTGTTGTTCGGAGGGGCCACAACCTGCTCCTCCCTCCCCTGGTGGTTTGAGCCCCACCGGCTCATCCCAGCCCGGCTGCTGCCCGGCCAGCAGGTTGGTAATGACTTTCCTTCTCCCTCCCGGCCTGGACGTGAATGGCTGGGCTGGAGGTGAAAGGCCCCCGTTCCCATTACCGATCCAATTTCCTGGACTTTTCCCGGGTAGATAGGAATTGCCAGAGCGGAACAGCCTGATGGGCCATCGAGCCCGGTGTCTCCTCTCTGACAGCAGCTTGTGTTTGGCGTGTAATTAAAAGCCTTTGTACTATTTGACTTGTAATTTAATATCACGCTGCCACATCCATATCTCATTCAGGAAAGAATAAGCCCTGACATTTGCAAAGACAGAGACGAGCCCTCACGCGCGCTGAGCAGCGCTCGGGGTGCTCGGCCGGGGACTCTGTGCCCGGAGCAGGTGTTTCCTGTGGGGCTCAGCACAGCGCTGGCGATGCCTCCCTCCGGCACGGGGGAACAATCTGGGAAGAGCAGCGTTTGCGGGGAGCAGCTCTGTGGCTGCCGGTGGGGGAGTTGTGCTGTGATTTATTGGGCTCCGCTGCAAACACCGAGATTAAGGAAAGTGCCTTAAATGGTCCTTAAAAGCTGGGTTTGGGAGCAGAGATGAGCCCGTGTGATTACACCCTGCCTGCCTCAGCCGGGGCTTCCCCGAACCCCATCGCTGCCTGGCTTGGGGCTGGAGCAGGTGAGGAGAGGGCACAGCCCCGTCCATCAGCACTGCCATGGGGACAGGACAGGGTGCAGGAGGCGGGAGAGCATCCAGCCACGCTCAGAGGGTTTGCTGGCAGGCGTGTGCCTGTTCCCTGCTCCCAGCAGGGCTGCTCTGCTCTGCTGTGCCCTGGGGACGTGGCCATCTGCCCTTCCTGCATTTGCTGCTCTCTGTCCGTGCTGATCCAGGTGGATCCAGGTGTGCTTTCCCTACAGTTTGCCCTTTGTTCTGCTGCTGGCTGGGGGCTGCCCCCGGGCAGGGTCTGTCCATCACAGGAGCTGCCCCCAGGGAGGGTCTGTCCATCACAGGAGCTGTGTGTCTGGAGCCAAGGGACCCTTGAGTCCGGCTGACTTGATCACTGAACCGGTGGAGTTCAGCCCTGCTGAGAAGGACTTGAGGGTGCCGGTGGGTGAAAGGCTGGACGGGGCCCGGGGATGTGCCCTGGCAGCCCGGAAAGCCACCTGTGTGTCCTGGGCTGACCCCCCAGCGTGGGCAGCAGGGAGGGGGGAACCTGCCCCGCTCAGGTGAGACCCCACCTGCAGAGCTGCCCCAGCCCTGGGCCCAGCACAGGGAGGAGCTGGAGCTGCTGGATGGAATCCAGAGAGGCCATGGAGCTGTTCCCAGGGTTGGAGCCCCTCTGGAGCCAGGCTGGGAGAGCTGGGGGGGCTCACCTGGAGAAGAGAAGGCTCCAGGGAGAGCTCAGAGCCCCTGCTAGGGCCTAAAGGGGCTCCAGGAGAGCTGGAGAGGGACTGGGGACAAGGGATGGAGGGACAGGACCCAGGGAATGGCTTCCCACTGCCAGAGGGCAGGGCTGGATGGGATATTGGGCAGGAATTGTTCCCTGTGAGGGTGGGCAGGCCCTGGCACAGGGTGCCCAGAGCAGCTGTGGCTGCCCCTGGATCCCTGGCAGTGCCCAAGGCCAGGCTGGACGGGGGCTTGGCAAAGGGGAAGGGATTGGGGGCTGGAATGAGATGATCTTTAAGGTCTCTTCCCAACCCCAACCACTCTGGGATTCCAAGGTGAGACCAGCTGGGCTTGGAGGGCTGAGTGTGAAGCCTCACAGGTGTGAATCTCTCTGCTTGCGATGGGAAGCAGAACAGAGTTTGGAACGCTGTGTTTGCTGGGAAGGAGGAGCTGCTGAGCCCCTTTTGCTGGCTGTTTTGTGAGGAGAAGTCTCACCTCAGCAGGGCTGCTCCGTGAGGGTTTCCATTGGCACCAGGGCTTGCCAAGCCCCTCTCCATGGGCGGGCTCTACTTAAGACTGATTAATTTACCCACCTGAGCGCTACTCCTTCTAATTGACTGAACCTACAACAAAACAACCCTGGGCTGATCAATAGAGAAATAATTTGGCAAACTGTGGCCATAAATCATTCCTGATCGACGTGTTAATGAATAAACCAAACTAAATCAATTTTCTTTATTAAAACACATTTCTTTGGTCCAGTATTACTTTAGGCAGGTGGCGTGAGGAGGGGGATGGGGTTGTTTGCCTACCACAAGCTGCTTGTGCCGAGGTGTGATCAGGGAACTGCTGGGCCTGGTGTGTGACCCCAGACAGGCAGGTGGAGTGAGGAGCTCCTTCTGGGAGGTTGTGTGTCCAGCCAGCCGCGTGCTGGGGTGTTAATAAGCCTCATTATTGCAATGTTCTATCCGCAAAGGGGAGATAAAGGAGCCCGGTGGCTGTGTTGGTGTCTTGTTGTTATAAACGAGTCCAGATATCAGAAAAAAAAATTAATCCGCGTTCATTAATCCACAGGTGGGAACAGAGGATGGTGGGCAATCCACCAATCCCATTCAGCAAAACAGACAAAA
>WEIT01005671.1:0-15203 GCA_013389985.1 Dryoscopus gambensis
GAGCCCCGCGCTTCCTCCTCGGTTCTGGGGCTGTTGCGGAGCTTGAGGGGAGCCCGGGGAGGAGCCCCGGTGGTGCTCGGTGAGGGGGCTGTTGAGCACAGGTTGTGCCCGGTGAAGGAGTGCTGGGCGGCGGTGCAGGCCTGGTCGTTCTCCGTTCTGGGCCTGCAGGGCCGGGGTTGGACACAGTTCCTCCTCCTGGGCTGCAGGGCTGGGGTGGAGCGCAGGCCCTCGATGAGGGAGTGCGAGGCCGGCAAGGAGCCCCGGTCCTCCTCGGTGAGGGGCTGTGGAACCCTGAGTGTCCTCGGTGAGGGGCTGTGGAACCCTGCGTCTCCTCGGTGGGGGGCTGTGGAACCCTGAGTCTCCTCGGTGAGGGGCTGTGGAACCCTGAGTCTCCTCGGTGAGGGGCTGCGAGGCTCGAGTGGGGAGCCCAGACCCCTCCTCGAAGAGGGGCTGCGGGGCTCGGGTGGAGCGCGGGGAGGGCCCCATACCCTCGGTGAGGGGCTGCGAGGCCGGGAAGGAGCCCGGGACCTTCCCAGTGAGGGGCTGCAGGGCTCGGGTGCAGCCCAGAACCTCCTCGGAGAGGGGCTGGGAGCGTGTGCCGGTGCCTCAGGCAGGGGAGGGGGCGCGGGCAGCTTGCGGAGCGTGGCTGGGGGGCTCGGTGCTGGGTGTGCCGGGCTGTGCCCGGTGACAGGACCGGGCTGGGGCCGGGGCCCTGCGGGTCTCGGCCCAGCAGCTCCCACCCTGCTCCAGCCAGGCTGCGAGGGTGATAATTCTGTATGAACTCCTCTCTCTGGCGGTGTGCGGAGGGTGATGGGTTTGCTGCTTTCCCTCTTCTAGTGCAAATATGCTCCTGCGTTCCGAAAGTGTTAAGAGCTAAAGCTGGTGGTTGGGGTTTAGCAGTAATCTTTTGTGTGCTGAAATCCACTGTGCTGGCTCCAAACCACTGCTGCTGTGGCTGCACGGGTAGAGACTGACCTCTGGCCAATCTTAATAGTCCCGGTGGGATGTAAAAGAGTGATTATTGCAACTACCTTGTCTAAGTCTTTTCATAGGACGTGCGTTTATTAGCAGTGAGGTTTTGACCCCACAGCGTTAGCTCGGTCACAAATGGGGCTCAGCAGTGACTCATGCCAGACTTTGCTTCCTCTTAAGGACTTTTATGCAAAATTATATTTGTTACAGTAGCAAGAAAACTGGGCTGAGGTTGGTCTGGTCCAGTGCTTGGGTAGATTATTTTCTGTCATAGCACAGTAATTAAGCTGTTCGTGAAGGGACGTGGAACAATTTATTACAGCTTTATCAGGTAAGACTGTGATAAAGAACAGCTTTCTCAGCAGTAATTGGTTGTTACATCTCCAGAGGATTTTTCCATCACTTTGGCACAGTGTTGCACTTTAAGGTTGTTCTGGCCCCTGGAAGTAGCTTTCCTCTTGTGTAGCAAGGCTTTGCAAACAGGCATTTGTGAGGGAAATTACACCCTGCCACTACCTGACTGAGGATAAAACTGGTTCACGGGGCAGCCAAGCAGAGTGGATTTCACTTGATTCTCAGCCCCATGATCAAAGCTGGAAATTGTGGTCACTTAATGTTCTCAGTCCTCAATCTCGAGGCATCTGCAGGTGCTGTTTTGAATTTATTTCAGGTGTAAACATTTTCCTCACAAATATGCAGTGGTTATTACATTTATTGGGGTCCATTAAATGTACTGATTTGCCAAATGGAAGGCATTTTTTTTTTTTATACTGGCAACCTAAACTAGAAAAACTACAAACCAGATTTGCCCTAAAACAGGCCTGGGCCCACAGGGTGGCAGGTGTTGGTCTCAGGCAGGCATTTCCCTTGGGAGAAAGGTGATCCTTTGGGTTCCTTTGCCCTAGCCTTGCTTCCCTTCTGAGCTTCAGATCACAAGTAACCATTTCCTCCAACTTGTCCTACCGGTAAACCTGAAGGATCTCTGGGAGGCTGCCGTGAGGGTCATTTTCTGTAGGCTTAGACTGTCAAGTTTACATAGTGCTTGGGAAAAAATTGAGAAATAGAACTAAAAGTAAAGAAAGAGTGGTGAAATCCCCAAGGTCACCGCCGGGGTAACTGCCAGAACACCCCTACAATGTGTTTGTTGTCTGTTTTTGCACAGAACAATGCCAAGGTGGCAGTGCTGGGGGCCTCGGGGGGCATCGGGCAGCCCCTGTCCCTGCTCCTGAAGAACAGCCCTCTGGTGAGCAAGCTCAGCCTCTACGACATCGCTCACACTCCGGGCGTGGCAGCTGACCTCAGCCACATCGAGACCAAAGCCAGCGTCAAAGGTACCGTGGGAATGGCCTGTGTTCCAACGGGATCCTCCCAGAGGATCCTCCCTGACCCTGAATGCCCATCGCTTGTGAGGGGAAATCTTCACCCACTGATCCAGGAGCCCAGTATCAATTTAAGCAGCTTTTTCCTCAAGCAGTGAATGATTAATTAAGGTTTAGCCGGTTAGATTGATGTGCACGGAGATGAAAATGGGCTGTGGTCGCACTATTGAAGGGGAATTTGTGATATCTGGCAGGAAACACTCAGTGAAATTATCTCAGAAATAGATTTAACACTCCCCGGGTGTCCACATGAATTCTATGTGCTTCTTTTCTCTTAGATTCTGATGAAATCATAACTTAATCTGCTCATCTTTCTTTTATCTGAAGATCACTGAAAGGTGACATTTTACATGAATGTGCCTGTCTGAAGTTCTTTAGGGGCACTGACTCCAGTGCCAAGGCTTTTGGAGAGTAAATACCCATAGCAGGAGGAACTGGGAGTTTGGAAAACGGGTGAATGTGGGATTCTCACCACTCTCATTCTGTAAGTTTTGAAACAAGGATAAAACATCATCCATAATTGTGTTTCTTTGCTTTTCAGCATTAAGTCTGAATTGAAGGTTAAATTAGAAAAAGGACTTCGATGCCTCTGGGCATGATTTTGTACTCCAAAGTGTCAGCTCTTTAATAACTGTCAAAAACATAATGCCTGAATGTCTTCCATTTCAGGCTTCATGGGACCTGAGCAGTTGCCAGAGTGTCTGAAGGGCTGTGATGTTGTTGTTATTCCGGCGGGAGTCCCTAGAAAACCAGGTATGTTCTCTTGGTTGGAAAGCCCCAGGACTGCTTTGAAGTGGATCTCTGTGGTTCTGCTGCTCGGATAGAGCTGTGGCTGTTGGGGTCTAAGTGTTCTGTTAATGCCCCAGCCCCAGAGCTCCCTGTGGTGTCAGGCAGCTCGTTCAGCCTCCTCTAGACTGTCCCTTGTGAAATGGGCTGAATTGATCTCTGGAGTTCCTACTTGGGGCTGAGCTGCAAGGATTTTTCATGCAAGTGATCCTAAATCTCCCCTAGTGTTTCTTGTCCCAGAGCAGTGCTCAAGGCATAAAAACTGGTTCTTTTGTTTCATTTCTCAGCAGAAGAGAAATAATCTGTTTTGTTTTGTGTCAGTTGTACAGCAACTTCTTGGGGCATCTCTGAATAAAGGCTCTTAAGCTTTCCTAGAATGTTTCTGACCTGCTCCATTTCCACTCTGCTTTCCAGGATCCTATTAGGAACATAACAAAATTCTAGACTTTAATGCCTAGTTCCTCCTAAATCTTCATTTTTCATGGTTGAACTACTTGCTGTAATAGAAATGGGGGGTGGCACTTACACAACCACCAATATCTTGCACGCCGCAGTTGGCATTTAAACTGTAGTTGTGGGAGTGACTTTAAAGAGGGAGGAGAATTCATCTTGGGAGCAGTTGTGCTGCTCGGAGCACCGCTGGTGTGGGTTGTGTGGTCACAGGGTACTTCAGGCAGCCTCAGTGAAGTGAGTTCTGACAATGGATGGCTGGGCTGGTTGCTCCTGGAAAGGGCTGATCTCTTTATTAGTGAGAGGAGTTACCTTTGGAGCCAGTTCATTACTGCAACTGGAGAGTTTGTTCTTGGTCTGTGAAACCAGAAGCTGATGTGTGTCTGTCCGGAGCAGAATATTTGGTTTTGATTGGGTTTCCTGCCCACAGTGGCAACTGTGGGTAACTTAAAATCCTGCCCTGGCTGTGTTTTAGGTATGACCCGTGATGACCTGTTCAACACCAATGCCAGCATCGTTGCCTCTTTGACATCTGCCTGTGCAAAGCACTGTCCAGAAGCCATGATCTGTATTATTTCTAACCCAGTAAGTGTTTTCTGGAGACCTTGAAATGTAGAGGAAAAAAATGCCCAAAATCCAGGCTAAGAATACTAGAGTAATCCAAATTCCTGCTAATTTTTACCAGTATCTTTAAAGTCTGCAGTGTATTTGCAGAAAAGCACTGAAAGCATGGTTCTACTAACCCATTTTTCTTGGTTATATTTAATTCAGAGGAAACTTGGATATAAAAGTGCTTAATATCTCCAAGTCTGTGTGACTGGTTATAATGCAAGCTGGTGTATGAGCTGGGATAAAAGCCTTAGCTCACTAAGGGAGGAGCCTTTGTAATGGGAATGAACAAATTTATTGTCTTAATCGTTATTTAAAATTAATGATTTTTATTGCAGCCTGACTGTAAATTGCTCTTCAATTTAGGCATTAAAGTAATTGGCTACAGTTGATTCCAAATTGGAAGTATAGTTCAGGTTGTTAATTGGCCTGTTAAGTTCATGCATTGGCTTTGTTATTAAAGTGCTTTTAATCAGTGCTTGCCTCTTCTTGCTTGTAGGTAAATTCAACCATCCCAATAACTTCAGAAGTCTTCAAGAAGCACGGTGTGTATAATCCCAACAAAATCTTCGGTGTTACAACGCTGGACATCGTCAGAGCGAATACTTTTGTGGCTGAACTAAAGGCAGGTCATGGTTAACATGCAGGGGGAGGGATACTGCCCGCTTTGATCATCAGATCTATAAAGAAATGCTTTCAAAATCACTGCAGAGAGCCAAAGGAGCTCAGATTTCCGTGCAGCTAGAGGCAAAGGCAATGATTCCCTGTCTCCCTTATTTAGAGGGGCCTGAAGATAAGGTTTCTTGCAAAATGTGGTTCAAGAGACTTTGACCTTTCCTTTTCACAGCTGTGCCTTGCAAGTGAGCTACGTGTTGGCCTTAATTCCCTTGGCATTCCCAACCCTGCCCTGCAACCAGAGGAGAGGGTCGGGTTGTAGTGTGTGTTTGCAAGTCAAACTCTGTGCTGTGTGTTACAGGATACTCTGCAAACTACCAGGAGCTGTAACAGGGTACTGCTCTTAACAACCCTGGTGGTGTTTATGTTGTGCTGCTCTTTCTCCAGACCTGCAGTAATAATATCCTGTGACTGTATGAAGTGATCAGGGTAACCCAGAGTTCCGCTCTGTAGGCGTGGCTTTGTTCCCCGGAGTGCAGCTGCCTCTGGAACTCTTGGCCTGTGTGTCCTGATATCCAGGGCAGAGAGTGAAGTGTGCTGTTTTCACTTGTTTTTCTTGCTCGTGTGCTTCAGAAGCTGGAAAGTTTCATGTTTCCTTTAGGGCTTGGATCCAGCTCGAGTAACTGTTCCGGTTATTGGTGGCCATGCTGGGAAGACCATCATCCCTCTGATCTCTCAGGTGAGCCAGGGTGACAGCTGTGTGTGGCAGCACACCTGTCAGCATGTTAGGGTTGATGTAAAGTGCCTTTGTGATGGCAGGGAATGTGCTAGGATAGAGCACAGAGAGTCTTCCCTGCTCTCGTGGCTGCTTTCCTTCTGGGATGGAGTGCAGGATGAGGTGGAAGGCAACAATCTGAATCTGAACCCCTCTGGGCAGTATAAACAGTTCCAGCTTTCCTCTAAAGGAGGCTGGGATAAGAACTGAGGGGTAGTGTGGGTGTTCAGGTGTCTCATGACAGGAATACCTGGCTTCAGCAGAAAAATGGAGTTGATTTTGCTGTGATGGACTGGAAACCCCCCTTGAACGCCCAGCTTTGAAAGGCACAGCTCAGGCTGTGCAGGGAGGCCTGTTCCAGCCATGACTGGCAGTCAGTCCCTTCATGCATCTCAGCCAGGCTGAAATGCAGTTCTAAAGCAGGTGCAGTCTCGTGGGGAGATGCTGGGATATGGCCAAGGAGCAATCGGTAACAAAAGGGGAAAAGCTGTGCTCTAAGTGGGGAATAAAGCGTCCTTCAGAGGAGGATTTTCCTAGGGAATAAGAGCAAGGGCTTTGGAGCAGCTGCATGCTGAGAGGTGCTTTGGTTAAACAGTCCATTGGGACAGACACAACTGTGCTTAAGCTACTGGCATGGCTGTATCTGAAGGTGCAGTGAATTCCTGAATACTGCTGGGAAACTGGATCTTTCATAAGGCTCGACTTCCATAATGCCACGGTGACCCAGATATTTACAGGATGACTTTTTTGAAATTCCCGATGCTTGGAGGGAGTCTGTAGTGCACAGGACTACACAGCAGTGAGGAACCATGGCGAGGCCTGGTTTGGCTGTGAAGCTGTGGTTTGTCCCTGAGGAAGCTGGGCACGGCTGGGTGCCTGTTCCAGGCCATGCAGTAACCCCAGCCCTGATGGCTTTTGCAGCTGGTCAGTGTCACACAAGCTGTGAGCTGGGGAAGCCCATTTGCCCAGTTGAGAACTGTTGGTAACAACTGCAGTGGTACAAAAAGTATTATGTGCTTTATGCTGAATCTGAAGGGGTTCTGGTATTGGTAGTAAATTTTTTCCCCCATCCAGTGCACACCAAAAGTGGAGTTTCCTCAGGACCAGCTGGAGAAGCTTACAGCAAGAATTCAAGAGGCTGGCACTGAAGTTGTCCAGGCTAAAGCAGGAGCAGGTGGGTTCTTGAGTAAAGTGTCTGAGTAGTTGTTGTTGACTGTCTGTAGGGGTGCAGTCCTCTGCAGTTTAATATTTTTTACAGGTTATGAACTGCTGGTTGCCAATCTAACTGCTCTGCTCTGTCAGGTGCTGCCTGAGCTGTGCTACTAGAAACAGCTCAGTGTGTCAGACTAAATATTAACTGATCCCACACCACCTATGGCTTTAAAAAGAATCTTCTCTGTCAAATTAAGCTGTTTCTTTTATAAATCTTGTCAATTAGATACATGTAGCTGGTCAAAAGCTGCTTCTTTATCCAACTGGCCGTGAGCTTGAGGTCAATGACACCACATTATACTGCTCTGTAAACACACCAGTGTGGAAACCTTTGATGCTAAAGGAGGTATCAAATTTCAACGTGATCTGTTCTGAAAGTGCTTTAACTCTTGCAGGATCTGCCACCTTGTCTATGGCCTATGCTGGTGCTCGATTTGTGTTCTCCCTGTTGGATGCCATGAGTGGAAAGCAGGGGGTTGTTGAATGTGCCTTTGTTCGATCGGACGTGACAGAGAGCCCCTACTTCTCCACACCTCTGCAGCTTGGGGTATGGACTTTACAGCATGAGTCTCAGAAACAGCAGCTACTGGTTGTGTCATGTGGGTTTTACTCAGTGGTTTCAGTTTAGCTGAGTGCCTGCTATTGCTGGAGTTAACAGCTGAGTGTGCCCTTAAGAGTCTGGAATATTTGGGTATGGTATTTAGGCACATAGCTTGGCTTGACAAGGATGCTGCTGCTTTTATCTGCTCTTAGACTGCAGATCAGTGAGTAACCAGAGATTCAGACTCGGCTTAAGAGGTCATGCTTGCCTCAAGTCAGGCCTGTTTACTCTGGGCTTTCATATCATTAACCAGTCAGCAATCCTGTCTCCTCAGCTTGATCTGCTACAAGCAAATCGTTCAGAAACTGAGGCACATGGGGAGCTGTAGCATGGATTAGGATTAATAGCTTGCTTTCAGGACCTCTGCTGAGCTCTGAAAGAAGTGTTCCTTTTGGCACCCATACCCTGGGGAGTGGTGGAAAACAATGGTGCTGCACCCCTGCCGTGGCTGCTGGGATGCAAAGGGTGGTGTGTGCTGTCTTAGGGGCTGGCTGCTGAGGGGGTGGAAGCAGAGGGATATTAAGAGAGAATGAAGGCATCTTGAAAACCTGGGAGTGCCACTCTGAGGCAGTTTGAGATGGCAAGCAGAGCACATAAACCAGAGGAGATCCTCTTGCCACATGGTGGGTCTGGAGTTAGGAAGGATCGGTTGGTGTCAGTCTCCTCTTGAAGGAGCTGCTGGGTTGGCTTCTGTTTTCCCACTTGAGCACAGTGAATGAGAAGTTTGTGAGGCCTGTGGAAGTTGCCCCAGATAGTAAGAGGCTTCTGAGGCTTTCCAGGAAGCACAGGGTTGGCAGACTAGAGATGACACAGGTCCCAGGCTGGGTCTGTGTCTCAGCTGGATAATACTTCGTCAGAGCTGTTAAGCTACTCTTTAGGTCATTCAATGAATGGTTAATCCTTAAATCCTCTTTCCCTCAGAAAAAAGGAATTGAGAAGAACCTAGGCCTTGGCAAGCTCTCCCCCTTTGAAGAGAAGATGGTTGCTGCGGCCATGTCTGAGCTGAAGGCTTCTATTAAGAAAGGAGAGGAATTTGCAAAGAACTTCAAGTGAAGACTTGATGATGGGGAGGAATTAACTTCCTTAATTTATTAAGGCATCATGTCACTTTACGACTTCGGATTCAAAGCTCGTGCTTTGATTGAAGTCTGTCTGTATTAGCTTGATGCTTGTTGCCAGTGCAGAATCTAATCATCAATAAAACAGCCTCATTTTTTCAGTGTACCCTGTGGAGTTGTCCTGATGTGCTTGTCCTTTGGAAGGTGGAGGCTGTAGGTCTCTGAGAGGCGATTGGTTTCAGCAGGGATGAAATAGCCTTGGAAAGCAGGTGAACTGATTACTCCCAACTCTGCTGCTGCCTGGGTTTGGGCTCCTTGTTCAGCACAGCCCCTGGGAACCAGGAGCGATCAGATCAAGATGGGCATAGGGGCTGCACAAGGGGTAACTGAGCGCAATGATCCAAGACGTGTTTTTTCAGGAGGTGGCATTACCTTTGTTACCTTGTGTTACCTTAATCTCTTATGTAATTTGATTTTAAAGGAGTTAGTGAAGGAGTGCAGCGTTTGAAACATCAGTCCTGCACTAAGACAGTAATTAAACTGCTGAGAGCGACTTCTTTTTACTTAGGAACAAAAGCCTTGATTTAGCATCTCCATAAATTTCTCTTACATTCATCCTCTTGCGAATATAAAAATAAACGTCTGCGAGAAGATGGTGATGACGAGTTCTGTTGCTGACTTCTTTGAAGGTAAGCTTTAATGAAGGAAGCTATTAATTCACTCTTCCTCCGTGCTCTGCGCTGCTTACGCTCTTGCTTTGAATTGCTCTCATCCGTGTAGGTTGAATTCTAAGTTGAACAGACTTTATTTTGATGAGTGAAGGAAAAGCCAAAGCCCAGCACCTCTGGAGGAACTGAGGTGAATGTTGGTTGGAGCCAGAGAACATGGGGTAGTGGCCTGTAAGAAAGGTACCTAAAAGTAGTAGATGCTCTTTGGTCAGTGCCTTTTATTTTCCTCCCACTTGTATTTTTTTTTTTTTCTGAGCTCTCTGAACTGGGTTTTACATTTTTTATTTTAACTAGTTCATCCTTCTGAACTAGATCACACGGTTGTGACTGTTGTAGATGCATGGAGAATAAAGTGCCTGGTTCTTTTCCTGCCCTGTGGAAGATGTGGGCAAGGAGGACAGCAAGCACAGTCCTTGTCACTCCTCTGCAGAAATTCAGCGTGTTAAAAGCTTGGTTTCTTTACAGGAATAGTAATGAAATGGAAGCGTTGGCAGTCATTACTCAGCAGGCTTGGAACAAAGTAATTATTAGGTGGTATTAATAGAATTAAAGAATTAAAGATCGTGTTGGAGGGGGGCAGGGGAGGATGTTGGAACTGGAGGACGCTGAGGAGGAGTGACAGGCCAGACCTGGTAAATACGGCAGAGACTGCTCCAAACAATAATGGAAAGCGTGTGGCCAACTGCTCTAACTGGGGGTAGGGGTCTTGCAGGCCTGTCAGCGTTTTCAAACCTGAAACAGGCAGCACAGGGTATTAAAAACGGCGTGGACACACCTGCCAGGGGTGTGTGTCCCAGTCTGGGGGTACTGCCCCACAAGGCTGCAGGGAAGGCCTTGCCTTGCAGCCAGCAGGACAGGAACGCACACTTGTTCCAGTCCTGCTATTTCTAACAGAGCAGATAGAGCAGATTGCTGAGCATTGGAGACTTTCTAGAGCTCGAGGTTCATCGTGTGGCTTAGGTTATTCAATCTTTTCTTGTGTCAGCAGTCCAAACCCAGCCAAGTCTGGGGGAATTGCATGGACAAGCAGAAAGCTTTGCTTGTACCGGTAGGGACTCGGGGGCAGCATGGGCAAATGGAGCTGAGGTGGAAGAGGATTATGTCTCAGCACCTGCTGACTTGCAGGTTCTCCAGGGTCTCCTTCAAATCTCCTGAATGTTAACAAAGTCCCTGCACTGTTTGGGGTTGTTTCTTCTTCCCCCCAGTCCCATGCTGCGTTTTTGGAGTTGCAGCTATTCCCTGTGCCTGGAAATCTGCTCCGTTTTGGGAAAGGAGATGAGACACCCTTCTTGTGGCTTTCTGCAATGAAGTCAGAAGTCTGGCTAAAAGTGAGAAATGGACTTGTGTTGGTGTTCCCTGCTCGGTCACTGTGCTGTCCCTGTGGCCAAGCAGTGCTGTGGTGGGTAATGATCTCTCTGAAGATTGGAGATGAGTTGTAAAGGTGTGGGACATCCCACCCCTTCTCTCTGAGCAGATTCCCCAGAGGAGGAGGGGATCTGGGACCTACCCCTCCTCAGGAGGAGTAGGAATCAGCTGGGTGTACCCAGATAAGCCAGCACTCTGTCCTGGAAGTTGTTTCTTGGTGCTGTGGATCCAAGACACGCGACCTTCATCCTCTCTCCTGTGAGTTCTGCAGCGGGGCTGCCCTGCTGAGTCACAGCGCTCACTCCACTGCTGGCAGCCTTTGTGGTTTACCTCTTGTGGAGAGGAGTGACCAGGTCTGGAGAAGGTGAAAAACCTGCCCTGTGCAGATCTCTTGGGTTTCATCCGTTTTACTGAGCAGACTCTTCCCTTGATAGTCTCTAAGCACCTCTTCCCTTGCAGCATCATCTCTGCACATGGAGCTGCCACCTCCTCGGGCAGCCCAGCTCTGTGTTGGAGCACAGATGTCAAGATACAGAGGAGTTGTGTGTGGAGAGTAATAAATAAAGATTCTCCAGATGGCCATGTGTCAGGTCACTCGAGCCCACCTGCTGCTCCCGTGCTGCTGCAGCAGCATGTTAAATGCAGGGAAGGATAGAGCAAGGAGAAAAGCAAATGCTGAATGGTGTGACTCGGGCCTCATCCTGATCATCCCTGTCCTGGGAGGCTTCAGGTGGGATGGCCAGAGGAGCAGCCTGGCAGACTTGTGTGCCTTATTCCTGGGAAGTGTTTTCACTTCCTGGCTTTGGTGTGGGGGTACAGCCCTCCCACCCCGAGCCCCATCATCTCACCTTGGGGGGCTCTGGGTGCTGAGAGATGGCAGCAGCCACTACTTGCCTTGGGGTGAGGCTGGGTACAATCCATGGCATTTTGGTGATATTTAGGAGAAGCAGAAGAAACAACAGTTCAGTGCAGCCTCTGCCTTGCCGAAGCTGGCTGCCTTCCCAGCTCCAGCAAAAGAGCAAAACTGGAGGGGCTGGAGGTACTTCAGAAAGATCCTGGGTAACTATTGGCCTCTCTCAGGAGCCCACCTCCAAAATTCACAGTCTGCAGCGCTTTCTCCCCCCACAAAAGGTGCCAGGACAGAGAGCTGTTGCTGCCCTTTCCCTTCCCTGGGCAGCCCAGCACCTGCACCACTGACACTTGGGTACCCCGTGCTCAGCCTTGCATTATTGAGGCTGGCAGTTCAGAGCAGGCAGCACATCCTCTGCCCAGGAACAGGGAAAGGAGAGGTGGAAATACACCCCGAGGTTGGTTGGGCATGGCTGGGGGCACAGGCATATCTCCCTCTTCCTTCCCAGGGCAAGGGCCTTTAGCGTGAGCAGGAGCATCACAAACCATCTGAGCTGCGGATTTGGCTTTGCAGAGCCCTCTTTCCCCTCCCCTGGCTCTCCTGCCTGGCCACAGGCAGTGTGAAATCACCACCTTTGCATTCCCTGCTCTTGATTTACTGAAATGCCCGAGAGCTCCCACTTCCCTCCTGGGTGCCTCAAAGCAGAGCTGGAGAGCGGCGCCAAGGCGGGAGGGTTTGTTTGCATTTAGAGAGAAACCTGTTAATAAAGGAGACCAAAGGGACTGCTCTTTTCCTGGCTGCGGGAACAGATGGCTGGATAACGCAGTGCAATTAATATGCAGGGAGTCCTGCCGGGGCAGGGATTTGATTGCCTGTTAGGAGAGGTTAGCCCGCTCAAGCTGAGCTCTGCCACCACACCGCCCGTCCCTGGCACCTGCTGCCTGCGGGGACTCTGTGAGGACTTTGGGACAGATTGGATGGGGTCACGGATGAGACTGTGGGCTCTGGACGTAGGGCAGGATGCAGCTGGGGACTTGGGGACAGTGGCAGGTCTCTGCTTCTCCCATGCTGGGTGATGCATTGGGAGGGTTTGTAAAAGCAAAGGGTGGCTCTGGTGATGAATGAGGCTCAGAGGTACTTCCAGGCTGGAAGGGCAACGCTGGATCATTCTTTCCTCCTGGACTTGTTACCTCTGGGTTAGGAGGTGCCAAGGAAAGCAGCAGGCAGGAGCTCCTGGATGAGCTGAGGGAGGTGGGCACAGGATGTGGGCATGTCCTCGCTGCAGCTCAGTCCGGGTACAGAACATTTCCCAGAGCTTCAAAGAGTGACCCGATAAATCCACAGGGAAGAAAAACCCCTGCCAAGTGCTAGGAGGGTTAGGGAACCCTGGGGAAGCAGGAAACCCAGCAAACCCACCCCAGCACTGAGCTGGCCACGTGGCCACATGGTCAAGCCCAAATCGATGGGAGCCTCTAGCTGCCGGGGCCACAATTGAATGGCCCAAGGTCACCCTGGGCATGTGTGGGTGCCCCGTCCCCATCGTACCCTGGGCTCTCCTGGGATCGTGGTGCCCTCCAGCCCCTTCCCCTTCAAGCCTTTGCTTTGCCCTCCATTTTCTGGTGTTTTCTTCCCCCTCCTGCCTTGTCGGGATTGCGGAGCACCATGAAAGCCAGCGCCCGGCTTTGATCAGGGGCTCCTGCCTGTGCCGTGCCAGCAGCACGTTCCCGCACGCACCGCCACTCCCGGCCGCCCTTTCTTCTGCATCAGGAGGAGGCTGCTGGAGATGTCGAACCTCAGCGCAAATCCTTGCAATTAGGCCTGTTCTGCTGCCTGCCTCGTTTGATCTCCTTTAATTATTTATCGCCTTTTCTTTCTCCTTCTCCTTCCCAAATCCTCGGTTTCTTTCAAGTGATGATTTTCCTCCTCTGCCCCCAGCCGCGGCTGGCTCTGCCTGTTTGCCTGCAATTACCGCCCCTTCTGCTCCTTCCATCTCTCCCCTTTTGTTCCCCACCAGATCGCCCCTTCTCACTGCTCTCATGGCTTCGCCCTGCCCACCTGCCTGGCAGCTTTTTCTTCTGCTTTTCTTGATTTTTCCCATCTGGATGGCTATTGCCTTTCTCCATCCCGTTCCAGGTGTGGTTCTGGCTGTGTTTGCTGCCTGTGCCAGCTCTCTGGCTGGGATCCTGCACCCTGGGCTGGGCTGTGTTCCATCTCCCACTGCTGTTCTCCCGGGCTACTGGTCAAACCCTGGTGTGGTCCTGCTACAAAGCCGTGGCTCCTGGCCAAGACTAGGAAGCCTCGTGGGGCTTCTGTCCCCCCCCATGCCAGGGTCTCCCCGTGCTGTTTTTTCATCTCCTTTGTTTCCCAGGACCTGATGCATTATTCAGCGCTGCGGACGCTGCGGGGTGTTGGGAAGATAATGGTGCTGCAAAGGGCACGGGCTCACCCTGGCGATGCTGGATTTTCCTGCCGTGGGCTGTTATCCCCCTCCAGCATTAAACCAGGAAGGTTCGTCCTAGGAGGTGACATCTGTCAGCCTGGGGGGACATGGCAGGGACAAAGGTAGGAGCAGGGGGATGCAGAAGCGGCCCTGGCAGTGCTCCGGGGGCTGCACCTCCCAAATCCAGCCCCCACTGCTTGGCTGGAGTTTAATAGAGACACAGGTCCAACACACGGCCACTTGTCTGTGTAGTCCCTACATGGATAATGGATGCAGGATGCAGGTTTTGCTCAGCAGATGTAGCAAACAGCCCCAAACTGTTGTTTAATCCTTGTGGAAAGAGGATGCTCATGCCCTCCAATCCTGTTTGCATCGGGGTACCGTGTTCCCCCCGAGCTGGATCTGTCCCCATGGCCTGCTGCCACCTCAACCCTGTGCACAGGGACGGGGAGGAAGGTGAGGGATGGAGTGATTTTGGGCTGGTGCTGCTGGCAGCATTTTGGTTCCTGGGTCTTTCCTCCCTCAGGAAACAGCATCACCCAGCTGCCACCAACGTGGAGACATCCCCACCAGGACAGGTCTCTCCAGGCTTGGCTGTCTGCCCAGAAAAGCTTCCCTCAGACTCCAGCTCTGGCTCCCCATCCCTGTTTCTCCAGCAACTCTCTCCCCAAATCCTGCTCCGGGGCCAAATCCCCCATGGACTGGCCACCAGCTGCTTCTGTTGGGCTCTGCTTGGGAACCTGCAGCCAAATTCGGGAGGGAGCTGTGGTCACACGGGATGCAGAGCCCAGGCAGTGCAGGGGAAACTGAGCCGGGGTGGGACCAGGTGTCCCCAGCCAGGGGCATTTGGTGTCCCTGGCAGCGTAGCCAGGGTGAATTCAGAGTGTTTTGGGCAGCTGAGCCCCTGGCCATGACCACACCGGGCAGTTTTGAGGTGGCTTAGGGGAGGTTTGGGAGCTTTCCCCCCGGCTCCGGTTTCACCATTTCCTGGCCGCCGAGGAGGGTGAGTACTCGGCATCACTGAAGGAAATGAAAATTAATTATGGGCTCGTTAGCACTGACTCATTACCTGAGCTGCAGCACCAGCAATGTCCCCGTTGGGGACCTGACACCTCCCACATCACCACAACCCTCCAGGCATCCCAAAGCCCCCACACCTGCTGGGATGGGAGTGTTCCAGGTGCTCCCAGGCAGTGCTGGAGGATCCGCTGGGAACTGGGCTGGGCTGGGAGGCACCGGGCTGGCACTGGGGGCCACTGGGGGTGTCATGGTGAGGAGGTAAGGGATGGGATGAAATTCAGCGTGGGATATTGGGTGGGATGTGATTCAGAGTGGGATATGAGATGGGATACAGAGTGGAATA
>WEIT01005671.1:20890-40306 GCA_013389985.1 Dryoscopus gambensis
GCGGCTGCTCAGCGCCGGGGGCTGCGGGCACGGCCCGGGGGCTGAGCGGGGGCGATTTCAGCAGAGCCGGCTGGGAGGGGGCTTGTTCTCAGCTGGGAAGTAAAAGGGCCAAAGCGTTGTGGTGAAATAACACTCTTTTCCCCATCGTTTTGCTTCTCTCCTTCCGGGCTGGAGTTCTGAAGCCGTGAGCTGGACAAAGCCCAGGTGGGACGGCCCCGGGCACACCCTGGGGCCACCCCAGCCCAGCCCACAGGGAGTGAGCTCTGTTCACAGCTTGGCTGGAGACCAGCAACCCCAAAACCTGGCAGGGTGGCGAGGCCGGGCCCTGCACCCCGAGCTGGCAGGGCCTGACCTGGCTGTGTGACAGGGGCACAGCACAGTGTGTCCGTCCTTCTGTCTGTCCTGGCAGTCACCGAGCTGGCACTGTGGGTGCCCAGGTCCTGCACACCCCTGGGTGTGATTCAGCATGGCTGGGAGCGGAGGGAGAGACCCGAGCACGGGATGAAGGATGGTGGTGGAGGGTGAGGAGGAGGAGGAGAATGGAAAATAGGGATGAAGATGGGGATGAGGAGGAGAATGGAGAATAGGGATGAGGATGCAGAATGGGGATGAGAATAGTCGATGGGGATGATGATGAGGAAGGGGATGAGGAGGAGGATGGAATTTGGGGATGAGAGTGAAGATAGGGATGGAGGATGAGGATGGAGGATGGGGCATCTCTGAACGCTTCCAAAAGCTCTAATCCAGGCATCAGAAAGCACCTGCAAGCTGAAAAGCTGGATTGACCTCCCCAAGGTCCAAGGTGGCACGTGGGAGGAGGATCAGGATCCCAAAACACGTGGGCGAATGCCTGGTTAATATGGGAAGAGAGGAATTTGCTCTGGATGCCAGGGGGTTTGGGCCCTGCTGGGTGGCAGTAGGGGAATTTGGGAGGTGGGAATGGATGCCAGCAACTGTCCCCAGCTACATCCTGCAGGCTTTGGGAGTCTGTGGAGACACCGAGCCCGCCCCAGGATGCCTCCTCTCCCTCTGGGCAAGGCAGCCGGGCAGTGGCTGCCAGTGATTGATGTTTTGTGGGTAATTACTGCAGATAATGAAATATTTAACCATTATCTTTATTATCGGGGTAGCGCCGAGCCAGGCAGGAAACCACTGCTGCTTGGACAGGGCTGTGCTGATGGGTTTGGTGCCGGTATGGTGCTGGTGGAGCCGGGTGGTCCCTATGTGGTGGCCGATGGGTTGAGGTTGTGGTGGTGGCAGCCACTCTGTGTCCCCGAGCTGTCCCTTGCGGGTGCAGGGCATCGCTGGGGTTCTCCTTGTGGGGCAGGGAGAGCACAGACCCAGCTGGGGGACATGGGCTCCCTCTGTCCTTGTCCCCAGTGTCACCAGCAGTGTAGGGCTGGCTCCTTTTGGCACCCAGGGATTTGCCTGGGGCCCCTTTGGAGAGCTGGGGGAGGGCCGTGGGTGGGTTTTTCCCATTCCTTTGTTTCCCTGCCCGTGCTGTGGCTGAGGCAGGGGGCTGGTGGCAGCTCCCACGGTGGATATTGCTCAGGGCTGAGGGGACACTGGGATGGCCGTTCCCAGTCTGGCTCCACCTTGCTGGCCCCAGGTGCAAGGGGGATTTCTCCAGCTCCATCCTTTTCGTGGAAACAGGGAGCATTTCCTGGCGGATCTGCCTGCCTCCCCCATCACGCAGCCTTCTCCCACAGGTACCGATCCTGCTGCCAGTTTATCTCCATCCACCTGCCCAGCTCTAGATCCTACACACTCTCAAGGTTTCTCAGCAATGAATTTATCCACTGCTGGGCTCAGGATAAAATGAATTCCCACTGGGGACAAGCGAGCAGAGGCTGCTGCAGGAAACATCCTCTCCTTTTCCCTCTCCTTCCCCGAGCCCCTCTGTGGGGGAAGGTTTCTAAGTGGGGAGCTTCCACCTTTCCTTAATTTCCTTCCAGGTTTTTGGCTTTGTGTCCTGATGGGAGAAAGAGGGAGAGGAGCCCCCAAGGCAGGTTTTTCTGCAGCATCTCTCTGTTCTCCAGCCTGGAGCCACCCTGGGATGTGGAGGGGGCCGGGTTCAGGGTGGGCAGGGAGGGCTGAGCAGGGCTGTGGGGTGTCATGGGGTTTGAAATGTGGGCAAGAGGGGACCAAGGGACCCTCCAGTTGCAGGGATGAGCATCCAGGAGTGCAGAGCCCTGGCTGGCTCCTGCTGCACCGGCAGGATCTCCCCCGTGTCAGTGCGGAAATAAAGGCTGCTGGCTCCTCTCTGCATGGTAGTAATGAGGGGGAAAAAAGGGGAGAAAAGCCATGTAATTAAGCACTCAGCTGCTGTCCTCCCTGGGCAGGCTCGTCAGGAGATGAATGACTGTGTGGGGCAGCCAGTGGCAGTGGGAAAGTCGGGGATGTCCTCTGGGGATGCTGTGGGGTGAGAGACGCCTTCTGGCCAGGCTGGGTTCCCCACCACCCCAGAGAGGGCTCCAAGGTATTTTCTCTCCTCGAACAGCAAAGAAACATCATCAAAGCCCCTTGTGGGTGATCTGCATTCCCACCCTGGCTCTGTCCCCACTGGCATGGGCATGGAAAGCTCTGAGCTGCCTGGTATCCTGGTGGAATGGCACAGTGGGAATGGCAAGCCTTTCCTGGGCTCGAAACAGTGCAGATCAGTCCGTGGTCCATCTGCCCTTCATGCCTCTACTGGGCTTAGGGATCTCTCCTTCCCTGGGCCAGTGTTTGCCCCATCCTCCATGGGCAGCATGTGTCAGCCACCCAAGACTGGCTGCTTCCCACAGAGGTGACGTGCAGGCAACACCCATTCTTGGAAAAGCTTCTCCAGCAGGATCCCTGGGATAGACACACCTCAGAGAAGTGGCTTCTGGTAGAAGTTGCATCTCCAAGCCCAAATCCAGCTTGGAGAGTGAGGCAGGATGCTGTGCCTTTGCTCCTGATCATTTCTCTTTGTGAGAAATTACTCACCCCTGTAAAGCCCAGGTGGTGCCTCTGCAGCCTGGTGGAGCAGGTGGCTAAGGCAGCAGATCTCCAGTGGGAGCATCCCGTGCTTGGGAGAGGGCTGGAGTGCTGGGCAGGGGAGCTGGGGCATGGCAGGACATCAGGGACAGTGAGGAATGGGTGCTCAGCCATGCACTGATGGCCTGAGGGCGCTGAGACAGGGCTGTGTCTGTCTGGTTGATCCAGGAGATTTGGGAGCATCTCCTCCCTCAGGCTCGGGGAGCATCAGCCAGAGCCTCAGCACGGCAGTGCTGCTCGGGAACGGTCGTCCTCTTCCGAGGGGTTATTTTTGGAGCCAAGTGAGGACACATTGACTGTGGTGGTGGAAAGAGGAGGCAGAGACACGTGAAGGTGAAAGAGCAGAGAGAAGGCAGAAGCTGGTGGGGATCCTCATCTCCCCGTGCAGCCCACACTGGGCCACGGCAGAGGGTGCCAGGCCGTGGCCCAAGGGCACCAGGAAGTGTTTGCTGCCTGCACCAGACGTCAGGATGTCCCACCACTGCAACCAAACCAGCCAGCGCAGCTGGGAAATGCGAGGGGATATCTGAGGTCTTTGGGTGCATTCCCTTGCTGAGTGGGGACAGTGTCCCTAGAGGATTGTTGGGATGGATGCCTGTCCCTGCTCCAAACCCACACTGGCTGGCACCCAGGTCCATGGGGCTGGGAGGGACCCCTGCCCACCTGTCCTGCTGCTGCCGTATAGTTCTGGGTCCCACAGATCCACACCTGGCCAGGTTTTTCCAGTACAAGGCTGGAGCAGAGCATCCTCCTCCCTTTCCCAGGAGCCAGCCCTCTTGGCATGGTGATGGGAGTAGCCCCAGCCTTGCTTTGAGGATGAGAAAGTTGAAGCAAGGTGCAGGGAGATCTCCCAGTCACTGTCCCCATCAACCTGCTTTCAAGACTGATTTTACCCTCAGGTCCTGGCAGGATCCCCTTGCTGTTGTGGGGTGAGAGGAGAAGCAGGGCAAGGACTGACCCTGACTCTTTCTCTGCCTCCCAGGTGATCATGGCTCTCTACGACAATGGGGCCGATGTGCCTTCGCCCCAGGAAGCCTCCAACGGCTTCCCCCAGCCCGGCGCCTCGGGAACGTGGCACAAGGGCGAGGAGGAGGTGCGGCTGGTGGAGCCCAGCATGGTGAAGAAGGCTCACCGGGAAATCCTGGACCATGAGCGCAAGCGGCGGGTGGAGCTGAAGTGCATGGAGCTGCAGGAGATGATGGAGGAGCAGGGGTGAGTGGCGGGGACATCGGGGCTGGGATCCTTCTGACCTGTTTGCATCTTGTTCTCCCCCTTTAAAAAATGCCTTGATGCGGCAAATGTCCCCATTTGGAAGTAAATCCACTTTGGGGTGAATCAAAGAGCTTTGGTGGGTTGGTCTGTGGAGGGAAATGCCTCCAAGTAATGCAGACCTAGCAGTCCACCCACTTTCCCTGCTTGGAAGTTTGGGCTCCCAGCTTGTCCTGCAGGGAAAGCCGAAGCAGGAAGGAGGAGTGAAGTTGCTCATGGTTGCACAAGTCATCAGTGCCACCTATCGTGTGCCCCACATGCCTGGATTGTGAGATCTCAGAGGAGAGCTGGTGTTTAGTCACAGGAGAGGCTGTTTTGGGGCTTCAGTTTGTCTCCTCTTTCTTCTCCTCCCCAGTTTTGGGGTGACAGGATCCCCCGCCCCCATCCTGCCAATGCCATGGCCAGGCACTGCAAGCTGCTCCCCAGCCTTTGCTCTCCCCTTGGGAAAAAAAGGGCTAGGGAAAAACCCATGGGGCTGGAGAACATCCCTTCCTGGGTGGGCAGGAGGGACTGGGGGGCCAGGAAGGAGACCCCCATCCCTGCCAGACATGGCTGTGCTGTCTCTGGCAGCAGCCAAACATCCTGATCCCTCTGACAGCTCTCTAAAACCTGATGGATGGAGCAAATTCTTCAGCGCACTTGGGTAGACGGGGACTGGTATCAGCTGGGGAGAAGGAAAATGGATTGAGGGAAGGCTTCGCCAAGGCTTTCATTAAGAGTGCAAGCGTGACCTAGAATTAAATTGTCTCACACAGACTGGAATAATGATTGTGCCTAATTTGTCATTATGGAAATAAATAAGGCTGACCTGGCGCTTTGGGGAGCCCAGAGCCTCCTGTCGGGTTCCCGAGCCCTAGTAGGGATCTTACTACTGGTAGTATCATTACTGCAATGGGTAATAGCAACACTGCAGCCAGGATTGTTGTTATTGCTATAATTGCTTTGCTGTTATTAAGGCTATTAATAACACTGATGATGGCGATACGCCGAAATGATAATATAATTACAGTAATAATCTTGGTCAACCTGCTTAATCCTCCGCCTGCTCTTCCCCTCCACACAGGGGCTTTCCGGGGGGGTTCCGTGAGAAGGGATTTGCACCCGTGAGGTTTCTGCCTGGACCAGGGGCAGCCTCCTGGCCATGGCCTTGGGGGAGTTGTTGATGAGGACAGACCCCCAGGATGGATGTGAGTGTCAGCAGAGGGGGTTCTGCAGGGATTTAAGCACTCCCTTGTTTCCTTAAAGGCGGATGGCTCCTCCTGCCTGCGCCGTAGCTCGCTCCAGGCTGCCTGCACCGTTATTCCCTGCCTGCAGGCTGGATTCCTTGTCCAGAAAAGAAGTGTCAGCAAATTTTCTTTCCTTCCCAAACCCATTCTATACGTTAAATGCAAAGGCAAACCCCCTCCTGCGGGGTTATAAGCAGCACCAGGGGAATGCAGGAGGGAAAGGGCTGGTGGTGCTCCTGCCTCCATCCCTGGAGCTGGTGGGGAGTTCCTCGCCTTGGCCTCCCCCCACAGATTTGCTAATGGCCCAGCCGCAGTGGCCCATCTGTCACCTCCTGTTTGGCCTCATGTCCCCTCTCCAAGAGCACCGGCCATGTTCTAAATATGCTGCAGCAAATGCTCATCTCGGGCAGACATCGTCCTGCTGCCGTGGGCTGGCTGATGTCCATGGGATGGCCGGGGCCAGCGGCTCCATCCTTGTGGGGTGGCCGCTCTGCCCAGCTGGGTGCACTGCCATCAAGGGAATGGAGCAGAGCAGCATTTGGGGGTGCTGCCCTGGTTTTGGGGCTCCCCATGCCCAGGTGCAAAGCCAGGGGAAGCAGCCAGGCTGCCTCCACACCCTGTTAGCAGCCTTCCTTCTGTGCGGAGTCCGGCTGGGGAATTAATGAGAGCCTTTCGGTGCAAATGAGTTCGTTAATATTAATTCCCCTCTCCTTGCTGTTCCCCTTCATGGACGCTGCAGGAGGAGCTGGTGATGCCATGTGCCCCTCTGCACCCAGGGCACCCAGGGGCACCCAGAGCACTGCAAGGGGCACCACTGTCCCCAGCACGGGCTGTGTGAAGAGCCAGTCTTGGGGGCTGCAAGGCTGGGCCTGGCTGTGACATCCAATTTTCTGGGCTTGTGGCAGCGATGCTGACGGGATGTGAGGGAAAGGGTGGGCCATGGGCAGCCTCTGTAGAGGCTGTGGGTGAGGATAGGGACACACATACACGGAGTCTGACCCCTTCCCTCCTAGTGTGGCAGCATGGTGGTGTCATGGAGTCCCTCTCCCTTCACCCTCTCTCCTGGGATGATGCCAGGAGCATCATGGGTGTCTCCACCACCCCCCTGCTCTGGGATGTTTTTAGTCAAGGAAGATGCTGAGGTGCCCTTGTGCAGCATGGGATGTGGCACGGGACCCAGGCCTGTCACGTGTCCCTTCCCAGGGACACCTCGGGGACAGCGGGAGCGCCGTGGTTTGCAGCGGCTGTGCTCAGATGCCAGGACACAGTGATTAGTGCCTCTCGTTAATAACCCTGCAGCGGCCTGAGTCAGCGCTCGGCGTTAGCGCAGAGCTGGCACGGCTCTCAGGGCCCTGGAGCATCATGGGGACGAGCAGGGCGAGCACGTCGTGGGACAGAGATGCTGGGAGTGAACCCCGGGATCACCGGCTGCAATGGTGGCACTGCCGAGTTTGGTGGGGACTTGCCCCGAAGCCTGGGGCAGTCACGGGGAATGGCAACCTCATGGTCATCCTTTTCTTTTCTCCCTTCCTGATGTCCCTTCCTCTGCCAAGCACTGCTGGGAGAAGCAGGCAGGAGAGAGGAGGGCATAGAGAGGGGTGGCAAGGTACCGAGCAGAGCTCCTGCTGTCCTCCAGACCCCGAGGACTGTCACCATGCCACCTCCCCTTTTGACTGGCCCCTTAGGCCGAGTGTCACTCCCAAAGGTATAGAAGTCCTCAGCAGGTCCATGGGGAGCCCATGCCCCAGCCACAGCAGCCCTGACCGTGTCTTTGCCCACCCAGGTACTCCGAAGAGGAGATCCGGCAGAAAGTGGGGACCTTTCGGCAAATGCTGATGGAGAAGGAGGGTGTGCTCACCAGGGAGGACCAGCACGGGCGCCAAATGTAAGTCAGGCAGCTTCCAGTTAGTCCATCTGTGCGTCTCATCCCAGAGAGGCACGTCCTGGATTGCCTCTGAGTATCAGTGGGCAGGTGGGTGGGTGGATGAGGCATGACTGGATAGATGGATCCGCATGGAGAGGGTATAAAGGGATGGATGGATGGCTGGATGGATGGTTGTCAGATTTGAGTCAATGTTTGTTTGATTTGATGGTAGGTTGGTTGATTTGATGGTTGGTTGGTTGGCTGTTCAGTCAGCTGGAGGCAGGGTTTGCCCCTCTGAGGCAGTATCCTACCTCTGGAGAGGTTAAAGGTTATCCTGCACTGGTCATTTGGAGACCTCTGGGTGCTGTGCAGAGGCCAGCATTGCAGTGCTCCTGTCCCAGATGATGAAACCCAAGTGCACAAGGTCTCAGTGCTTGGCTCACCCCACCAGCCAGGGGCAGGGACCCCATGGAAGAAGCTTCTCCAAGGAGCTCCTGCACTGCTCCTCTGCTTCTAATCACTCCTCACAGTGATTTTGCCTGGTCTTGGGGGGCTGCATCTGCCCTGGAAGGGGGCTTAGGGCTCAAGTGTGGTGTCCAAAGCAGCCCAGCTCCTGCTGGGGACATGCCAGCTGCTGCTCCTGCCCTGCACAGGACTGTCCCCAGCCTCACCAGGGTCCACCCCGGCTTGATGATGATTTATCAGTGCAATGCTTAATGGCCCAGGCAGCATGGCTGGCCCGGCATGCACCATCCATCAGCCTGGAAACCAGGTCACTTGGGACAGGAATAGATGCTGCAGGTTCACTGAATATTAATGCTTCATTAGGGTCAGGAAATCAGGGCGAGGGGGGAGGCAGGGAAGCCGTGGCAGCAGGGAGAACCTTCCTCACACCACACTGCTGGCACGCCAGGCAGGGAGGGACACAGGGACATGGCTGGGGCACATGGATGGGACACATGGGCTTGGGACAGCATGAAACATTCAGGATCCTCCTCCAGGCAGGAAAAAAACAAGGCGTGGGGAAAACCAACCTGCCCAGGTCACGGAGCATTAAGCCTGAGGGGTTAACAAGTGGCCTTTGCTGGTGGGGGCAGAAGTCATCTCCAGGGCATCTTCCTGGCAGGCTCATTAGGGCTGGCACCGTAACGAGCACATGGGAAAGCCAAAGGTGCCTTAAGGTTACCCAGGCAGCCCTGGCTGTTACCTTTACAGGCTTGGTTTTGCAAAACGAAGGGTAATCATTAAAGATTAGCCCCAGGGCTATAAATAATAGTGCTGAGCTGGAAGGAGCAGTCTCACAGCAAAGGATTGCTCGGAGGAGAGCAAAGCCAGAGGCGCCTGAGGAGGCTGGTAGGAGCTGGGTCCAAAGGAGGTGGCTCTTCAAGCAGCACGAATCTGAGCCGCTGGAGGATGTCCTGCGTGCCAAAGGTCTGTGCTGCATGAAGAGGCTGGACAAGGGGGTTAAATAAGCTTTAAATAAAGAGCTTCGGCCCTTGTGGTGGCTGGGAGAGTGCTCAGCAGAACATCTCGTGGGCTGGTCCTGCTCCAGCACCGCTCCGGGCTTTTACCGCTCGGTCCTTGGCTGCCAGGACTGTGAGTCTGAACCAGCTGGTCCTGTTTCAAAGCCAGAGCGAGAGCTCAGCATCATCTGCATAACTCCCCAGGGAAAACTGAGGCATCGAGCAGAGCTGTGACCACCTGAGTCCCCGGCTTTGCTCTTTGTGCTCTCCCAGCTCCCGTCTCTGTGTGCACAGCTCGGTACAGCCCGGTCCCCACGGAGAAGGGCTTGATGGACAGGCTGGTGGGATTGCAGACAAAGGCGAGCGTGTGCCGGGCAGGGAGGGATAATTGGAACAGCACAAGGCTGGTCTTGAGCTGCTGAGCACAGCTAATGGGTGAGATGCTGGCAGCAGGCTCTGGCACGGAGCGCTGCCTGCTCACGGAGCAGAGACACACACAGGGAATTATCCCCGCTTCCTTCTCTTTTTGCCTCTTTCTCCCCCTTCCCATGGTTGGGTGGGTGGTTGAAAGGCTGTTCCTACCCTTGGGACAGGGCCAAAGCAGGAGTCACTTGGAGAGGACCCAGAAGGCCATGGCTGTGGCGCAGAAGGGAGCCCGAGACCCGCTTGAGCGATCGTCCGTGGTTAGGGGGAGGGTGCCTCGTGTGTAGTTTTGGTCCAAGACATTTCTAATTAGGTTAAACAGCCCATGGCCTGCCTGTGGCCGAGGATGCCAGCACGTGCTGCTGTCAGATCTGCAGTCTGGGGCTGAGAGCTTCTCTTTGCTCAGGCACTGGCCAGGGTAAGCAAGCGGCTGATGCTGTGGGGCTGCACTTCACCAGAATCACTGACTGGGCTGGGAAGGGCAGAGGAGCCCACATCAGATTTCTGAGGGCAAATCTCCCTTGGGAAGCAAACACCTGGGCTGGTGTGGTGCTGGCACCCTCCGAGCCTGTCCCCATCTGTTCAGTTTCCCTCCAGAGCACCTGGATGTCTTTGTACCTCCATGGGTGAGATGTCCTACATCCCCCAAGAGCAAATGAGAGGCTCCCTGTGGGGTTTGCTCCTGGGGCTGATGGCAGAGCTGGACCAGGGAGGTGAGGGCAGCAGGGAGAGATTGGGCAGGGACTCCCAAGACTGTCCTAGTCCAGCTGCCAGGCCTCTGCCAAGCCCTGCCCACAGCCCCGGTAGTCAATGGCAACCTCATGCTGGTTTCCATGGCAGTGGGAAAAATTAATGCTGATGAAGTCACTCAGGAGAGAGAGGAGACCCTGATGGCTCTAGACATGATGTCCCCCCATCCCTTCTTCACCTGGGCCCGAGGAGGGACACTGACCATTACCTGCCTGAAGCTCCAGCGCTGAGCTGGTAGCACCACAGGGTGCTGGCCTCAAAGCTCAGGACATCCTGGGCAGTTCCCACCTAAATTTCCTGGTCTTCTGCCAGCTGCTCTCACCCTTATCCAGCCCTGCCACCCACCTGGGGTGAACCAGCCTCCCGCTCAGCCCCAGCACTTGGGCAAGGCCAAAAGGGGCTTGAATGAGGCTGAGGCTGGATCCTGTGGGGAGATAGTGGCCCAAGTCTCACAGTGTCTCTGTGCCAGCCTAGTGGGGATCTCTGCAGGGATTGGAGCCACAGGGAGACCCAGAGCAGACCTCCACCCTGGGACTTGGCTGTGTGTGCACATCAAGGGCCATGACCAAGGTCCCCTGGGGATGCTGCGGCAGAGGGAACGTCCCCCAGCCCCTGTAGCTGCACTGGGGCTGCCCCAGCTGCTCCGGCAGGAGACAGGGAACTGGGAAATGAATCCTGCGCTTCCTCCTTTGGCAGTGTGATAGAAAACCACCACGGGGCAGATGGGGAGGAGTACGCGGTGGAGTATCCTGACTACGGAGAGGGCTGCCTGCTGCAGTGCGACTGCTCGGCCGAGTGCTACCGCGACGACAGCGGCCACCGCGAGTACAGGTGTGCACGGATTTTGGGGGCCTGCTGTGCTCAGGGTCCTCACCCAGGGCACAGAGGTCAGGGGCCTGTCCCTTCTTCTTTCGCCAACACTGTCTGCTGTCTCCCACAGGCTGAAAAGACGCTCGAGCAGCTCCACCTCTCCTCCACCCAAGAAGAAAAAGAAGAAGAAATCGGGTCACCGCCGGAGCCGGTGAGTCCCCTGCGCTGTCCCCCCTCTCTCTGGAGGGCGGCTCCCCTCCCAGCTCAGCCTTTCCCCAGGCTCTGGAGGGCCAAGTCACCCCACTTTGGGGGGCAGTACATCCCTGAATGTGCACCCTTAAGAGGTGCAATGCATCTGCATGTACTGATACTGCAACACGCACATGTGTGCGCACACACCCACTGCATGCACTGCTGGGACCTTGCCTGGTCCATGTGGGGAAGGAGCTCACTGCCACAGGGCACAGCATCAGGCAGGATATGGCTCTGTGAAGGGTCCATCTACCCACAACCTCACCACCTAGCACTGGCTGCCTGGGCAGGATGCTGTCCCTAATATCCCTCTCTTCTCTGCCTTTCCCACGGCAGCAAAAAGAGGAAACCCGGCTCAGAGCGCAGGTGAGTGACCACTGGGCTGGGTGGGCTGTGGGGTCCCCTCTGGGCTTGCAAGGCTACCGGGCACAGGCTGGCTTCTACCACCCACTGTCCCCCTCTGAAATCCCACTGGGAATTGGCCACCTTGTCTCCTGCTGGAGGCTGTGGAGCCCACGAGGTGGCAATGAGACACAGCAGGATTTGGGCATTCCAGAGTTGAAAGCAGCCAGAGCCCTCCTGCCAAAAGTCCCTTTCTGTCCCCCAGCCGAAATGCCCCAGGAAATAACTGCTGTGTGATGTTCGTGCATCCCATGGGGTGCTCCAGGGAAAGCAGTGTGACTGGGGGTGGTGGGACCAGACTCCCCTGGGCCAGGGTGAAGAGGCTGGGGAGTTCCTAGCTCCCTGCTCAAGGGCACCCACTTCCCCTCTAGCTGTGACAGCTCTTCACCCATCCGCAAGGAAAAGAAAAAGAAGACTGGAAAGAAACACAGACGTGACAGGTAGGATGGACATGACAGCAGGCTGGGGACAGCAGGGGTGGTGGGGGACGGTGGGGCTGGTTGGGACTGCTCGGGCCCTTGGGCTGGCGTGGGATTTAGACATGGACAGGGATGGACGCTGATGATTTTCATGGGGCCATCACCTCCTCACAGCCACTGTCACCTGCCCCATCCAGCAGCCTGCCTCGGGGCCTTGCCCCTGTCCTTCTCCTCATCCCTGGACACTGCCCAGCCTTTGCTCCCTGCTGGCCAGATCAGTGTGTCTCCTTCATCTCTGCCTCCTCTTCATCCCTTAGGTCTGAATCGGGGTCACGAAAAAAGAGAAGACACAGGTAAGAGTGATGGCTGCCAGGAACCACCCCACTGCCACCAGCTGCCAGCTTCCCCTGCTGGGGACCCCCTGTATCCTGCCCTCCTGCTGTCCCCTTCCCCTCTGCCCATCGTGATGGACCCCCTCACCCCACAGCCGGACGCTGCTGGGTGTCCTCCTCCCTTGGATGTGGCACACGGCCACTCTGGCTGACTGTGGGGTCCCACATGACCCTGAATGTTCCCCAGGGGAGAAGCAGGGATCCCAGGCAGCAATGCCCAGGGCAAACCTTGGCTGTTGCCCTGCTCTGCAGGTGTCCTCTGCCAACACTGCTATTTTAGGGTGAAAGAAGTGAAAAACAGATAAAGAGTCCCAGAGAGGGCACAGGGCAAAACAAGTGTGAGGGGGTGACAGTGGGGCTGAGCCCTGAGGATGCTGAGCAGAGCCAGTCCCCGCCTTCCCGCTGCCACTCCCTCCTGCCTGGCCTCACCAACATGAACCTGACCCCACAGTCCCCCCAGAGCCATCTGGGATCCCCGCCGCGCTTTGAACCTCAAAGCAGCCCAGCTCCAGACCAGGCAGGTCCTTCCCCTCGCTCCTCCCGCAGCCTCGGTGCCTCTGGGGGGGCTGGGAAAGCCACCCCCAGGTGCTGCCCCCGCTCCCACGTCTGCAGCTTTCGGCTCTTCCCGCAGGTCCCGAAGCCCCAAAAACAAACGGAAAGAGAAAAACAAAGAGCGCAAGAGGTGAGGGGCCGGGCTGGCGGGGGGAGCGGGGCTCTCTGTGCCCCGCGGCGGCTCAGCCTGTCCCTCGGCCCCCGGCCGCCCTCTCCGCAGGTCCCGCAGCGAGTCCCCGGCCTGGCGCTCGCACCGCCGCAGCTCCTGCAGCTCCCACAGCGCCTCGCTCTCCTCCGACGACAGCGGCTCTAAATCCCCCGGCAGGTAGGGACAGTCCGGGACCCCCGTCCCCACCACCGCAACAGCCCCCAGCCTCCGCCATGGGGCCCTGTGGGGCAGAGGGCAGGGACAGAGCGATGGACACCCTGATGTGGTGGAGGCCAGGGTGGTGGGAGGCAAAGGAGTCCCAGAGATGGGGACCCCGGGCGATGGAGGGCAGAGGCAGGTGGCCGAGGTGTCCCAGGGACGGGGACCCAGGGCAATGGAAGGCAGAAGCTGGTGGCAAAGACATCCCTGAGACGGGCATAGAGGGGAGTGGGATGGTGCTGCAGCACCTCTGGAAGGTTTGGGAACACGGTCCCCAGACGGGGTTTCAATTTTTAGCTAGAGAAAGCGCAAAGCACCAATTCTCACCCCATTCCTGGCCTCGGCGAAGCCTGGGCTGCAGCCGGCGGCTCTGCCGGAGCCAGGCCAAGGGCGGGGCCGGGCTCGGGGCCGGAGGTGCCGGCAGCTGACGGTGTGGTTCCCCTCAGGCTGAGCCCCAAGCGCCGGCAGGATGGCCCCAAGGGCAGCAGCGCCCNCCCCTCGCCCCAGCGCTCGGCCTCGCCGCACCAGAACGGGCACAAGGGCAGCGCCCAGAACGGCCGCCACAGCCACGGCGCCCCGCTCCCGGAGCCCTCGGATGTACGTAGGCTTTTCTTGGATCACTCTTCGCTTCCCTCCCCTCCTCCCTCCACAGGACTGCCCCCCTGCTCTCCTCTCCCCTCCTTCCCCACTCGCTCGGCTCCCCGCCCTGAGCGCACGGGGGAGATGTGGGGTGCGGGTTGCACCCTCCCAGCACTCACCAGGCCCGCGCTGGGCGCACGGTCTCCCTGGGGGAGCCAGCCCATCACCTCGAGGCAGCGATCAGGGCAGTCAACACGTCATCCCGCCCCCAAAGCCGCACGTCGCCCTGCTTACATCACCCCCCCAGGATGATGGCTTGGCGGGTCAGCATCACCTGCCAGGGTCACCACCGGGCTCAGCATCTCCCTGAGACTGATCCCAGACAGCCAAGAAATGGGCAAAGCAGGAAAATTCTTGTTTCCCCACCAACCCCAACCCTCCCTAGTGCCAAGGGGCCAGCACCAGTGCTCAGGACCCCGACATCCAGTCTGGCCAAGTTAGGGTTTGGAGGGGATTGGGTGCTGGATGCTCAGATTTTAGGACCTTGAGGTCCCCATGGCAGGTGACACTGAAGCTGAGCATCCCCAGCTCTGCCTCAGCACCCCAAGCATCTCGGTGAAACCTGGGGGGCTGCTCCCTTGCTGAGTGGAGCAGAGCCCTAACCCAGTGGGCCCAGGGGGCCAGCCCCAGTTTAACCCGTGCTGGGATGGTGAGGAGCCTGCTTTGGCTAACGGGGGGCTGGAGGCAGGGCTGAGTGAAGGCAGGGCACATCAGGACTCCACTGATGGGGCCCACGCAGGTCCCCACTTGCCCCAGGGAACTTTATTCCCGCAGGTGAGGTCCTGCGGGGATGCTCCCAGCCTGACAGCACCCAACGCTGACACCCCAACCCCTGCAGGGCCAGGGGCACCCCAGAAAACCGGGCCAGGAGCCCCCAAACCCACATCCACCTCCCCTTCACCCTCCCCAGCCCAGCACCCCCCAGCAGCACCCAGCACCCTGCCCACCTCTCGGGACACCTCTCTGCTTTCTTCTTTCCTGTGGTTTCGGCGGGGGCGTGGGGGGGTTCGGGTGCCGAGGCACCGCCCCCCAGGCGCCCGGCTCGCCCCGCTCTCCCCCTGCCCACCCCAGCATCGCCCAGGCCGTCGAGCTCCCTCGGCTCCCCGGCACCAGCGGGACTTTTCTCCAACAACTTTCTCTCTTTCTCTCTCTCTCTCTCTCTTTTCTTTCTCTCTCTGGTTTCTATTTTTTATTTTTTTTTCTTTTTAATCCCATCTGTGTTTTTCTTTAGCCTCCCATTTGAAAAAAACCCAAACGGTAATATACACTTCCATTTCTTGCTCAGCAGAAGCAGGGACGAGGGGGAGGGAAGGGCAATGAAACGTGCTTTTTTTTCCCCCGCCCCCTTGTTTTAGTTTCCTTTCTCATGATTTCTTTTCTTTTCCCTTGTGATGTACAGAAATGCAAACGATATATATTTCTCTTATTTTTATTTCCCCCCACCCCGTCGTCGTCGTGTTGTTCTAGAATTTTTTGCTTTTGTGTGTGTTAATGTGGAGAAGAAAAAAAACAAAAACAAAAACAAAAAACCTGATGTGTTTCCTAAATATTTACGACCGCTGAACATTGTAATTCCATTTTCTATATTTTGAAGAAGGAATTTAAAAGGGAAGAGAACCCAGCAGCTCTACATTGTAAAGGGAGCGAATTTTTCCTCCTCAAATTGGCAACTGCCCGGTGTCCTCGGCTGGATCCTGCTGCCGTGGGGATGGTTTTCCTCCCCGGCTGAAGGATGAGGTTATCCAAGCACCCTGCGGTCATCCCGCATCCTGCATCCCGGCAGGATGACTGCTGAGCATCCTCCGTACCCAGCCCCTTCCCCACCTCCTGCAGACCCCCCAAAAGCTCTGGGCTCAGCCCGTCCGCCGGCTGAGCTGTGCCCACCCCAGCACCCCCAGAGCCGCCGGGAGCCAGGGGTACCCCGGGGCGCTGCGCGGCGTTGCCTTCCCTTTTAAATACCCAGTCCTGTCTCCATCCATCCCTGCTGCCTTCCCAGCCTTCCTCCTGGGTCTCTTCTCCTCCTCCTCCTCGCCCACACGCACCCTCCAGCCCCTCTCTCTCTCTCCGGTTTTCTTTGGGCCAACACAACCCAACATCCCTCGCCGTGTCCCACCTCCATCCATCGCCTCCCCTGCATGTTACCCGGGACTTTGCCGTGTTATAGAGTGACTTTTTAAGACTGAACCGCAGCCTGATCGGGTTACAGACACCAGCCAGCCACCGCCCCCCCGCAGCCACCCCGCTCGGCGGCCGGCCGCAGCCTTTCCATTGAAAAACAAACAAACAAACTTTTAAAAAAGACAATAAAAATTAGAAGCTAAAGAGACCAATTAAAAAAATAATTTTAAAAACTCTAAGCAGAGCAAACGGGATTAGCCGAGGGGTCTGGATCGCCGTACTAAAGAGTCCTTGTCTTTTTCCCATTCTGCCCTCCAAATGTGGAGATTATTGTTTTCTTTTTTTATTATTGCATTCCTGTCACTGCCAATTCCGAAGGTAGGTATTTTGTCCACCTCTGCACGTTCACTTCTGCAGATGAGCCTGTTGAAAAGCACCGTAGCTTGATTTAATGTTATTTTCTCTTTCTTTCTGACTTTCTTTCTCTTTCTTTCTCACTCTCCTTCTCTGTCTCTCATTTTGTCTCTTTTTGGTGGCTAAATATAATTTTTTTTTTATTTGTATGGTTTTCCCCAGTTAGCTGCAAAGCCATGCTCTTCTCTTACGTTCTTTATTTTTATATTTTTTTTTTGCCCTGTCCACGTAATATTTTTTTTTCTTTCTTCCCCCCTTTTCTCTTCCCCGTCTCCTCGTGCTGTCGGTAGAATGCATTTCTGTGTCTTTCAGCCCTCCGAATTTGTGTTCGTTTCCATTCAGGGGCCGAGCACGGCTGTTCCCTTTCAGTCCCCCATTAGTGGCCGGGTGATGAAGGCAAATACAGTTAGGGAGAAATAGGGGCTGTGGCCACGGGTAGAAGTGGGCACAGGGGGTTTTGGGGTGGGTGGATGGGGCAAGAAACGAGAAATTTGGGGAGATGTGTGGGTTTAGCCCCTCTTCGGGGGGAAAAGCCCAGCTCAGGGAAAATACTGAGGGAGGCTGCAGTGGGGAAAGGTTGAAATCTTCCTGCCTGGAGAGGGGCAGGTCCGGGGCATCCTGATCTGTGAGGGGCAGGGGACAGCGTCCCTGCTCTGGCTGTCCCATCCCCACAAGTGTGTGTTTTCCCTTTTAGGCCGAGTCTTTGCCAGTTTGGGTTTATTTGGGATGCTTTTACCTTCGTTGCCTTCCTGCATGCCAGGGCAGGAGACTCCAGGGTTTGGGTGGGAACTCCACATCGCCAGCCAGTGCCAAAATGCCACCCGGGAAAGAGGAAACTCCTCTCTTTCTCTCTTCATCGTCCTCTTCTTCTTCATCATCTTCTCTGCTTTAATGTTCCTCTCCTGGGATGCGGGGCTGGGCATGGGCTCCACTGCTCCCCCATTCCAGGGCTGCTGCATCCCCCTGGAGCAGATCCAAGTCCCCCAGTGCTTGCGGGGCAGCTGGGCAGGGCTGATCGTCCCTGCCAGCCTCCCCCTCACCACAGCCATTGCAACAGCAATGGATTTTTAATAAAAACCCCAAATCCCCCCATTTGGGCTCCAGCTTGCTGCTCTGTGGCTGGAGGGACTGGCTTATCCATGGGGACAAGGAGGTGATGGGGTGTGGAGCAGTCTGGGATGCTCAGGGACGTGGAGGCCTCGTGTCCCTTTTGCAGCATCTTCATGGTGGTCCCCAGGATCCCATCCCTTCACCCTGCCCCCTTCTTTTTGGGGGGAGAAGAGTGGCATTTAGAACACAGTGGGATGGGTGGAGAGAACCTCAGCCTCAAGGATTCGCTGACCATTCATTGGCGTGTTTGGGGCAAGGGGATGGCGAGGAATTGGGGTCACCAGCCCTGGGCATGGTGGCACAATCCTGGCACCACCCCAATATCCCTGAGCCCGCTTTGATCCCCTCAGCTGGACTCAGCGATGCCCTGTGCAGGATTCACCCTTCCAGGCATTCTCAGGGACCTGGCACTGGGCTGTTGGCCAGGGGGAGGAGACCCCACAGCTCCCCGAGCTGGGGTTTGCCAGCTTGGTCAGGACTGGTGTTACAGGAGCTGTTCCCCCCATCTTTCTGGTCTCGTGGTGTTTGCAAAGACGGGGGAAACACCCAGGCAGCGTTTGTGGCTCAGAGGAGCTCAGATATTTGGGAGCCTCCGGGCTGGGCAAAATCCCCTGAGGTCTCAGTGAGAACCTGGCTCAGGGCTTGGCCACGGCGGTGGCCCCAAGGCTTCCCCTCCCCGTAGGAGAAGTGAGTTGGTTTGTTTTATTTCTCCTCTCTCTGGCTCTGTCTCTGTCTCTCCTCCTTCTCTCGCTCTTTCTTTCTCTCTTGCATTTTTGTGAATCTAATGATGCACTTATATTGCCCCGCTTTTCCCTTCTCTTCATACCTTACCTACTAAAGGAGGAAATGCCACTTTTTTGGTAAGTGGATGTTAACCAAGAGGGACTTAAAAAAAAAAAAAAGCATATAATGGAAAAAATAAAAAAAATTTTTTAAAAAAAGGAAGCAGAAAGCAAAGTCTGTGTTGAGTGCTGATGAGGACTTAGCAGTTCCCTGCAGAGTCACAGCTAACAGCTCAATGCGTGTCCCAGGAAGAGCTCAGAGACATTCGTTTATCTCAGTAACGAGGACATTTGTGAAGTTTTGCTTTGTTTTTTATTTATTTATTTTTATTATTTTTATTTCAAATTTGATTTGATTTGGATGGTTTTTCTTCTTTCTTTTTTGTTGGTTTCTTTTGTGCCTTCTCGCCCCCTGGCCCCCTCCCCTGCCTTGCCCTCCATTGTCGCTCTGTGCCGTTTTTTCCTCGTTTCTGGATTTGTTTTAAGCCGAAAGCCGTACTATCGATAAAAACTACACGTATCGGAACATATATCTCTATATATGTGCATGCCTCTGTGTGAGCAGACCCCATCACCTCCAGCCCTCTTTGGTTCGACCCCTTCCCCTCGGCTCAGTCTGATTTACTCTCCCCCACTGCCCCGCCTTCCCTCCTCTCATCTTTTCTTTTTTCCCCATTTTCCTCCCTTCGTTTGGGTTTTATCCCCGTTTTCCCTTCCCCTTTCTCGGTCGGGGCGGGTGGGCACCAGGGTTTGCTTTATCCCCTCTCCAGGTGGGTTTGTTTTTTTTGGGAAGGGGGAGGGTATGTTTCTTTCCCTTCGAGCTCTCCCTCCCCGACGACTTGGGGCTTTCTTGGATTTATTTTCACCCCATCCCACCCCTTCCTTTGGGTTTTTATTACGATTTAAGTTGAGTTATATTTTTTTGGCGTTTTGCATGCGGAGGTTTGCATGACCCACGTTGTTGAGGGCGAGAGGAAGGTGCAGAGTAGCGTCTGTGTAGCCTGCCTTATGCGATGTGCATTGACGTTGTGATCTGCGCCCCAGGCCCGGCGCCCCCCGTTAAAATCCCCTTTCTCCTTCTTTCTTGTCTTCTTCCCCCCCCCTCCTTCCTCCTCTCCCTCCTTCTCTCTCTCTCTCTCCCCC
>WEIT01005672.1:8786-115412 GCA_013389985.1 Dryoscopus gambensis
GTCATAGTTTAACACTTCAAACAGATCTTAACTATAACGAGTTTCTGCCCATTCTGTTACTGTAGAGAACCACACGTGACATTGAAGGCCAAAGGTGTTTTCTCTGTGAGTGTCTTCATGACGTGTGTGTGTGGCTTCAGAAAACGTGGTTTTTACCCACCCTGGGGACAAAGGCATGGAACTGGTTAAATGTCCTGTGTTCTTTTGCAGGAGAGACTTTGCTTGCCTCATCACATTCTGGAGGAAAGGGGTCTGGTGAAGGTTGGCCTCACAGTTCAAGCTCTGCTTGAGTTGCCTGCATTGAAAGTATCTCAGCTTTCTTCCATGTGACACGACTTCTTGGCAGCTAGACAACTTCCCGTTTGCTCTGTTGATATGGATTGCTCTGAGGCAGTTCACCCTCCTCTATAGGAACACCCAAGCCATCAAAAACTAAAATCTGTCCAGATGCTGTAGAGAGCCTTACTGTGGAGCTGTGTGTGAACACCATGGAGTCAGTTCACAGTTAAAAGAACATAACTATTCTTTTTTTTTTTCTTCTTTTGCAATTGGATGTACAAAGAGAATGTGGTAGCATCCAGTTCTCTTTCTAGTTAAGTTAAAAGCTGCCATTTAACATCTCAATGTTAGAGTTAAATGCTGGATTTCTTTTTTTACATTGAAAATGTTGTTTGAATTATTTTGGAAAGTACAAAGCACACCCCCCCGTCACTTTAATTTTTCGAGTCAATCATTTGATTTAAAGATAAGACAAAAATGTAGCGATGGTATGATGGTAAAAACGTGAGCAACTGATCACTTGTAATTCCCTTTCACTCTCTGAAAGCTTAATATTTGCGTTCTTTGTTTTTTGCACTCCTGATTGTAACTTACGCACTTCTAACGTTGCCAGTATTGAGTCTGAGTGTCTGGTGATTGCACAGAACAGGATACAGTGGGAAAAGGACACAGTTCATTGAGTTTTTCCAGTCTTCTAGGTTGGTGCCAAATATTTTTTTTCAGTTGTACTGTAGATTGTTTACATGTCAAGTGCCTGTGTAATTGATAACTCTTAATAGTCTTAAACATTTTTGAAATTTCTTTGTTTAAAATAGATAAAATGGAAATTTTTTAATATTTTAATAGTTTTTTTGTAAAATTAGTATGTGAAGATTTAAGTAATACTTCACATTTTTGATGTTGGGTGTTTTAAGTTTGTTGCACAATTTAATTGGTTATTTGTTGTCTAATAATTAGAAAATACTGTAAATACTTTTTATTTATGCTATTTAATTTGATAATACCTATTTTGGTTTAATGTATTGTTGGACAAAAAAAAGTTGTCTACTTTTCTTTGTTTGGGACAAACAAATACACATGATGAATAAGACATGAGGACTAGTGATTCATACAGAGTAATTTAGGACATTTTGATAAAACTGCCAAAATCTCAGGTTTACGCTGTGATGTTCAGGATTTTGTGTAATATTGCTCCTGATCTCACATTACATTTTTACAACAGGTAGATCCATAATTTAGTTGGGAAGTATCAGTGTTTATCTTTTTAGTGTTTGCAGAATTTATTGTGTGATTTACATGAGTGTGGCATTAGCACACAGGTCAGTTTGTACAAATGTCACTGTGCTGAGACATTAGATTGATAAATGTGAAAATGAAAAATTTCCACTGTGGTGGTTTTTTGAAACTTCTGATTTCATGTCTTTGTTTGCTTCTGCACAAATTCTTGGTGTTTGGAGAACATTTTGAAACCATACACAGTTGAGTTCTTCCCTAAACAAATTGCAAATAATTTCATGGTTTTGGTAGTAGATCTGTTTGTATTAGTTTGTTCTTCATGAATAGGTAGCTCAATTTAAAAAATGGTTTGACTGCCACAGATTTTCTATTTCAGGCTAAGTTATTTTCAGTTGAGGGATATGTTTGCCAAGCATGTGACAAGATTTGGTTCTGTTCTTTCCAAGTGATCAAGACCCCGTGTAATATAATTCATAAAAGAATGAAGGAGGAGTATTGTGTATTCCTTCTACTGTAGTCCTTATAGGCAATAGCTGACAGGAAGAATAACCTTTTTCTGATTATAAGTTTAAAAAACTTATTTTTAAATCCATTGAAACAAGTTGGTGTACATGTAATAGTTAAAATCCACTATTGTTCATATAGTGTTGTCTTAAAATACAGCTTATGGAGAGGCTGGTGTATAAATTAATCTGCAAAGTCCTAGATATAAATCTTAGGTTAGATAAATATGTGTTTAAGGAAACTGGATTACTTTGACATTTGAAATATTGTATTTCAAATCTATCTCTAATTGGTTTTTATATCTCTTCTTAATGGTTATTTTAACAATTTCAATCTGTTTTCACTAAAGGCACTATCTAAAAAGTCATGCAAAAACTAATGAAAAAGTTATAATTCGCTAAGCAAAACGCTTGCCTGCTACATTTGAGGAACGCAGCCATTCAAAAAGAATATGTCTTTGTCTTTCATTTCCCTGCTGTTGCTACTACCAGAGCAAAGTTTTAGTTCAGTGTTAGCCATGGAAGTGCCAGCTATAAATTGTCACTTATCCAAAAACTGATCTCCACTGCTATTTCATCGTCATATTTAAAAACATTTTCTGATCTTAAAATAACTTTTTTCCTTCTTGAACTAATTTTATTGAGTTACATCACAGTGTCAACATTGAGTTCCCTTGATGTAGCGTGGCAACTGCTTGCTTACCAGTTTGGGATTTTTAAGGTCGTCTTAATAAGTTGAAAACTGGATATGGAACTTACATACTCATTTTAAACTGAAAAGTACTAAGATACCTTTTTTCGTTGTTTTTAGTACTCTGAAGTTCTTCCCCACAGACTTGCTAGCAATAGTCTTGTTTTGCCATTCCTTGGAAATTATTGTGGCTGCCTTCTTGCTTGTGGGGAGGGATAATCATGATTCTTCCAAGGCTTCCCTTTTAGCATGGCAAAGATTAAAGCCTTCAAGTACCCTTAGGAGCAGTCTGAGAAATGATCCACTGTGCTTGGATGAATCTTTTTCTCATCTCTAACTGCTTTTACAAATAATAATAATAATCTAAAGCCTTGCTAACATTGGCTTGTACCCACTGTGATTTCTTTTAGAGAAATTTCAAATATGATGCTAAAAAGATTTGAATTTTAAGTTTTCATTTCCAAGCAGCCTGTGGAAATAGTTGTGTCTTCCCTGTACAAGAATTTGCATACTCTACTGCCTTCTCCCTTTCGTTTTGATTCCCAGCATGTTACTTATTTTTGTTCATTCTCAGATCTGGTGCTTTCATGTTGTTGGTTACTCTGTGCCACTTTCGTCCTTCCTCTTTAATGCTTTAGGAAATTGTTCCAGTGGCATTGGTGAACTATTGAGATTCCAGAATCCCTGCTCCAAACATTTGCAATGTTTGAGATATCCTTTTCTCATTTTGTTTAGGAAGTGATGCCATTACTTAGTACTTGGTAGTGCTGATAGGGTAGTTAGAAACAGAGCCCTGCTCAGTTCTTGTTGCACTTGTTCAGTTTTCACGTACAGCGTGAAGAAAAGTCAACATTAAAAGCTTTAGGAAGCTGCATTAAGTTTTCCTAATGAACTTAAGAGTTAACTGCAATAATGTGGCATGAACTGTAAATTACAGAGTGAATCAGCATAGTGGCAGAGCTTCTGGCCTTGTGTATTTCTTCAGTGTTTTATGTCACTGCATGCAGTATGTCACACATGACTGATCTTTCACTTGAGCAATAATGTCCCAGATATGGTGAAGTCTTAAAGCAGTGACAGTAAAATAACTGTTGTGAAGTGTGGTGTCTTCCCACAGAGTATCTCAGAAATGCTTCACATCTCTTCTCCAACACTGCTAATCCATCGTGCTCACTGGGGCACTGCTGGGGATGCAGAAACCATCTAGACCCCTGGATCTGGAGGCCTTCCAAAATCTAACCAAGAACTATGAGCATAAAACAAGGAGGAGTTGATTTAAAACAATAAATAACTGACATGAATCATAAGGATTTTTTTTTTTTTTGTATCCTAGCCTTACTGAAGTCAAGGCAAGTTTTAGCCATGACTTCAGTAGATTCTCACCTTTTTGATTTGTGGAACACCTGAGCTAGAGACCAGAGCAAACATGGCTTAAACTTATTTGACACTTAACAAACTGTAGTGTCAGATTCTCAACTAAAATAGTGATCTCTGGTAAGTCAAATGAAGTTGTAAAATGTTATATGGATTCATTTAATAAAAATTTTCTGATAAACCAAACACAGTATTTAGATAGTAGAAAAAAGTACATTGAAGCAAGGTGGGAAGGTGTGTTATCTCAATAAAATTGCAGGTGCGGACAACCATTAGTTTTTTACTGCACTAAAAATTTATTTCAAATATCATATCATTTAGTGGCAGTTTCCTCAGATTTTGACATAAATCTGTAGCCAAATCCAAACAAAAATGGAGACATCCATTTTCAGTAAAACAGAACTTCCATGTGTCGTGTTGGTGCTGAAGAGAAGGACGAAGGTCTGGCAGTTCTTCCTTCTGCTGATTCCTTAAATGTTTGCTTGAAAGGCTGATTCCACTGATTTCAACTGAAAGCAACCTGTGGGAGTTTTTAGTACTTTGGCAGATAGGAGATGTGATTTGGTGTTGGAAAATCAAATGTCACTTTTTCCTCACCAAGTCAGGCTAAGTCTGTTTCTTTTGGAGAATCTCTACTTGAAAAGCAAAAGCAAATAAACATACCCCAACACAAACAAATTTGGAATTTTAAAATGTCATTAAGACCAGGAGTGAGAAAGGCAAAGTATAGTTGTCCAAGCAGAGAGTGTGCTGAGTGATTTTGATGAATCACTTCACCAGGACAAGCCTTTAGTCTTAGCAGAGAAAGGAGGACGTGTTTTTGAGCTGCGAACAGCGAGGAATTAGTGGTTTCTGTGTTCCCAGAGGCTGTGGGGTGTGGACAGCAGTGTCCCAGGGCTGCAGGAAGCATGGCTCAGGGTGCAGAGAGCGCTGCCCGCGCCCAGCCCTGGGCAGGGCACCTGGCACGTGCCACTTGTGATCCCCTGGTTTTGTGCCAGAGAGGCCTGTGCAGGACAGCTGCTGACAGAAACACCTCCTTGCTCTTAAAGAGATGCTGCAACCTGAACAAAGGCACCGAGAGATAAGTTTGAGAGTAATCAATAATAGATGTTCACCAATATTTAACTTCCACCAGCAGTGGATGATGTAGTGAGGCAGAAGAAGCTTTACAGACCTTTCCTGATTGAAAATTGCACCATGGCTCTGAGCAGGTTAATGTGGCCCTCGTGCACTTCCATGAGGGAATGAAAACAGCATTTCTGGGTTTGTTCCATACGCAACACACTGGGCCATGTGTAATTCATTCATTCACAGACAGAGGGAAAGGCAAACTGTGTTCTTATGAGGAATGTTATGGTACAGGTTTGTTTTGTAAAATACGAAGATAAATTTCTCTTCCTGTGAAGAAAAATCTTGCTGATCTTCACTGCTTAAATAGAGAATATATGTGATTGATTGAATTTTAGTTTAAACTTGCCACTGCACAGGAGCAGTTGTGGCTCCTGTGTTTGTTACATAATAAAAAGCCCTTTGCTTTATTTGTCTTTAAGTATTTCACATTGTACAATTTTGGCAATATATAATCTTAAAATTGTGGTTATATGAAGTGCTTGTTCCCTCACTGGGTTTGACCATTTTTTTTCAGCATGAGAGGCAAAGGGCAGTGAAATTGCTGCAAGCTACTTGATCAGTTTCTAGGGAAGGAACACCAGTTACCATAAAATGACCTATAATCAATCATTTTTAGTTCAAATGATATATAGCCAATTACATTTTCAAAAAAGTATTTTCAGAGTGTTTTTTATATTTTAGAATCCTAATCTTAAAACAAGCAAAAACCAAAATTTTTTCCATGGTTACTCTAGTATCTTAGCAAATTCTAAAGGAGAAGAATAGCTCAGACTGACAGCAAATTTAATTGTTTTGGAAAATTTTTGATTTTGGCAGTGTTAAATTTGCAGTTGAACTTGATCAGTTCAAAGTCTTTTCCAACCTAAACAAGTTTATGATTATAAGACACCAGTGGGACCAGAATTTCCCTCCAGAGTTTTGTAACTCAGTCTCAACATGAAGTCAGTCATTTAAAGTAAATTCTTGGCACTAAGGAGGGTTTCCTCACTTCATTCAAAATTGTGTGAAGTACGACAAACATAACTTTTTCCATCATAGTTTTATGAAAGCAGACTGTAAAACAGGCAATACTTGGAAATGCCACAAGGATACTTCTTTGCTTTGTTTCATTTTAAAATAAGTGAACCAGTGAAATATTTCCAAATTTATTACATTTGTGTAGGGTTTGGTTATGCCATACCTGGCACAGAAACTTGCAGTAACTGTTCAGTATTAATACGTGTTTTGAAGCTGTGCAAGACTCTGCTCTTGACTTGCAGAAGTCGATGCAGTTGTGTTTGCTGCAGGGCTGGGATGCCTGAAGCATTCCTGCAGCCGTGGCACTTCCTGGCTGCAGCTGGTCTTGGCTGTGGCACTGGCAGCAAAGCAAGGCTGAGATTCCCAGGAGGAGCATACACAGGTGCAGTGAAAAAGGGTGGGTTGGTGGAATACATAGGGAATAATGTGAATACTTTTTACTATGATGTAATGTCTAGAACAATGAAAATGTGATTGCTTTACGATTGCCCTTCATTTGGTATTCAGTTATTTTATTTTGTAACTCGTGGTTCTAAAACTCAGAAGACGCAATGTAACCAAATGGTCAATATGTAAATGTGTGCAGGACGTGGCAAACGTGTAGCTCTGAGGGCACAGCTGGAGAGTGATCATCCAAAATAGATGCTCAAATTGTGTATATACTTGCAAAATTTTTGATAGTGCATTTCAATTGATTTTGCATTCCATGTTCTTGTAAAGTGCATCTTTCACACTTTTGAAGATTGTCTACTTGTACTATACTGTATTAAGCCTTTTTTCAGGATTTCCATTATTGCTGGAGCTTCCAACATACATGTTTCTTTTGAAAAATGTTCTTACTGTTATTTTTTTTTTGTAAATAGTGTTTTGTATTAAATTTGCATGGATAAAACCCACATTTCCAAAACCAGTGTACATACGCTGTGTATAAAATACAAACTGTTTCATAATTTTCATGTAGTCAAGTTACTCAATTTGATTTCATTTCAGTTTATATATTTGTAGTAAATAATGAGAATTTGTTGTATGTTCTCTCAAATGTCTGTGTTGTCATTTTGATAGATAAGTGACCTGCCTCATTATGTCAGGAAATACATCCTCTGACAAACAAAAGAAATGCTAACTCCTGGTTCAGGGAAGTAGGGCACATCCACATATGAAGTATGTTGGGATTTCGGTTTTGACCAACAGCGATGAGAATATATGAGGATCAAGATGCCTTCACTTGTAGCAATCTTTATACATTTACCCACTTTCCTGTGAAAACCACCCAGTGTCTCCCAGCATATATATTTGGAACAACATAGATTTTTGAATGTTGTTAATGATAAGCTTAAACCAGTACAGAAATTCCTCCCAGCAGAGGTGATCTGCTTCCCTTCTGTTCCCTGGGCCGGGTCTGGCAATAGCACAGATAATCTTCTGTGTGGTTTGCAGTCATCAATTGCTTGATCCAACATTAGGGAAACAGAACTGCCAGGGTTGGAGCTGTAGTTAAGTTGGGTTATTCAAATGTAGGTTAACAGAGAATTTTATGTGACCAAATTTATTGTACCTTAATTTCTTTTTGATTATTCAAAGATGTAGGCAATTTTATCTTTAGACCTGAATACTGAAAGTAAATACTCTCTTTTGAGAGATGTTTTTCCCTGTGAGACCTCGTTCTGCACCCGCACACACCCAGCTGCTCTTTGTTTTCTGATGAGGCACATTTGGGGACTGGAAAGCAGAAACTGAGGAACAACATTACAAAGAAAGTGAACACCATTCCTTGACAAGAGCATCTCAACAGCTGGAACTTTTTTTTGCAGTTCCCCCAATGAGGTGTTTGTGGTTGAAATTCTCTGTGAGTCTGTTGTTCAGTTTCCAACTCTGAAGAAAACTTTCCTCTTAAGAAAAGGCTTTTTGGATGTTCAAGGGCCATGATACCATGTTCAGAAGCCTCTGTTCCAAGCTGAACTCCATGAAATTCAAGTCTGATGAGGAGCAGCTGAGGGAGCTGGGGGTGTTCAGCCTGGAGAAAAGGAGGCTCGGGGTGGGGGGTGAAACTCTCTCCCCCCTGGCCGCCCCCAAACTCGTCAGGCCAGCCCAGTCTTGGGGGGCTTCAGAGGGGAGATGTTTCAGAAACCAGGCGAGAGATCCACAGAGGCTCAGTTTCCTTATGTTTATTCTCAGGGATGGAGGAGGAAAAAGAGGAAGAACAATGGCGGAGCCGGGTTTTGTCTGGGGTTCGGTAGGTGTGGGTTCTTGGCCCCGGGCCAATGGGATACAGAAAGGAAGGAAGGGTCAGGCCAACACAGTTACAGCTCGTGGGGGTCTCTTGGGAGGATCATACCATTCCCCAGGGAAATGTAACAGGGGGGACCTCATCACTCTCTACAGCTCCCAGAAGTGAGGTTGTAGCCAGCTGAGGGTTGGTCTCGTCCCAGCTAACAAGTGACAGGACAAGGGGACACAGCCTTAAGTTGTGCCAGGGGAGGGTTAGATTGAATATTAGGAAACATTTCTCTGAAAGGGTGGTCAAGCATTGGAACAGGCTGCCCAGGGCAGTGGTGGAGTCACCATGGCTGGAAGTGGTCAAAAGCTGTGTGGATGTGGCACCTGGGAAAAGGGTTTCATGCTGAGCTCAGTGGTGCTGGGCTAAAGGCTGAGCTCAGTGGTCCCAGGAGTCTTTTCCAACCCTAGTAATTATATGATTCTAAGATGAAGATGAACTCCATCCCTGTAGAAACCAAGACAATGACATACTACCATTTTTATCTTCCATAAAACTGTTAGAGTTATATTTCCTACTGTTCAGCAGTCCAAAGATGTTCATTGCTTTTTCTCTTAATGCATTTCCAGATATTTTTCTTCTCCACAGTTAGTGGAAGCTGAAATCCTTTTGAAGCTTAAGTGAGAAATCCTGATATCTTCAGTGTAAATGTTAATTTGTGTTAATAAGAATATGACATTCCAGATAGACAGGTATAAATTCATGAGCTGATGCCACGTTATTCATTTCATTCACTCCCTTTTGATATCCAAAATCTCCAGCTCTCAGAAGAAAAAGGCAAAGCAACAGCCAGCACTGTATTTCCTAGAAGAAGCTTCCAAGTGCATGAACTTCTGAAGAATACTTAATAAGACAAACTCTCCCACACTCCCTGTATTCTCCAGCCCCTAAGAAACAGAAGCAAAAGAAAACAGGATTATCTTGGGAAACTTTTAGGGGTACAATTTAGAAACACATAAGTACCATTGAATTCAGTTCCAAATAATGTTTATGTGAAAGCTCTTCTCCTGCACTAACCACTGGGTGATGTGTCTAGCTTGCACTTTTCACTGTGTACTGAAATAGTAAGTGCATTCTGTTCTTTCTCCAGCAAGGACATTTACACAGTGATGAAAATGAGATGCTTCTGCCAACAGTGATAATTTTGTAATTTTGGCTCAAGCAACATAAACTTCTGTTTCCCAGGAATATCAGTTTAAATGATAGTTATATTTTTTCTGGTGAAATTATAGGGGAGTTCCCAAAGTTTTCTTCCTCCCGTATATGCAAACAGGATTACAAAAGAGAGGTAGCAGATAGACAACCCCAGTGAATGAACCATAATTTATTACTCAGTGTTATTGCCCTTCTGTGAGCAGTGCCACACTGGCCTGATTATCTGTTTTTGTAGTGCCTGTGTATGGATGGCATCATTGAGCCTTATTTGTGTATTTGGGAACTTTGAAACTCCCATTCCCAATTTTTACTTTTGCTAGTGGCTTAGAAACAGCCTTATCACATAGACTGCTTCTGATGTGTGCTCTTTTTGATAACTTGAATTAACATTTTATTCAAAGTACTTTCATACCAAATTCAGGAGTTGTGTTTGATGCATAAATTGAAATGACAAACATTTTATTTAAGAAAAGTACTTGATTCTTTCAGGATTTATGTGCCCCCCAACTGGGGTTCATTCCTTTTTTTTTTTTCTTGTTAAGTTATTTGGCCTTTTGGATATCAACAAATTGCAAGGAGTTCTGTTTTGACTAAAAGTAAACTCAGAATTGCTATAATGTGCTTACAAGACAGCTATAAAACAGAGCAGATCTTATCACTTCTGTTCCCACAGGTACAGATGGGGAAAGAAACCTCCACCATCTGGCTTTTCTCCCTCGGACTTGCACATAAACCAAGAAAGCCTTATGCACAGAGGGGTAAATTTAGTTTCTCTAAATACAATTTTTTTAAAACTAAATTTATTTATTTTCTTCTTTAAAAACCACAATAAATTCATGTCTAAATTGACAGTTTACTCACCAAAGGTAAAAACATGAGGTATTTTTCACTTTCTGACAGACTGCATCTGCTTGACAATATTGCAACTTGAATCAGTCCTGTGTTCACTTCTGAGTGCACGTTGTGCTCTGCCTGCAGACAGTGAAGCCCTTTTATTTTGGCCAGAGAACTGCTCCCGCACTCTGATCTCCAGAACAACAAAGCATTCTGCTGTTTGCCACTTTTGCAGCTTGTTTATACAAATAAACGCTTGATGCCACTGAAGCTGTTACCCTTCCACGCTCGTGAACATGAAAAAGCCAAGCAAAGGCTATGGGAGTTTAAAATACACATCTGGGTGGTGCTCAGGGCTGCCTGGAGCAGTTTCAGCTCTCCACCAGCTTCCAGCAGCGTCACAGAGTGTGGCTACATCCCTTCACCCCCTCACCAAACTAGGTGAGCTCCACACCTGCCTCCCCCACAGGGCTAAAACATGCTCTGCTCAGATTTTAAACGAGCTGCCCAACTGTTGTGTTTGACTCATCCCTGCCAGGAGGGTGGAATAGACAATCTCCTGCAGTCCCTTCCAGCCTCAGCACTGATCTGCAGTGTCCTGTCCTGCTTGCTGGCTCTGGGCTCCCCAGGATGGTGCCTCAGGAAGTCCTTGCTGGCCAGCAGGCTTTAGACAGCTGTGAATGCTGGTTTGTGCCACATCCCACGATTTTTTTAGGAAAATGTCTGGGGAGCATACAGGTACTCCTGTCAGCTGGCAGAACAGAGGGTGAGATGTTTCTTCACAAGCAAGAGCATCCTATGCTCTGGTATCTTCAAAATGAACAGCTGGATTGAAATGAAATGTATCTCAGTTGCTGGTTAATTTCTCAGGCATGCTGTGATTTTCATGGACCAAAGGAGGAATCCAAAGGCATTTTTATGCTGCCCCACACCGCACTCTTTAGTTGGGCTCACAGTTTTGAGTGGACAGTTCATGCACTGCGGTGCCATGAAAATCACCCACAGGTGATGCTGTGGGCCAGAATTCTTTCAGACAGTGTAGGAGACAAATTGCAACTCAAAATGAGACATTTGAAATTAGGGTCTCAAATGTGATTAAGACTGGGGAGTCTATTTACTTGCCTCCCACATAGCAGGAAGAAGACAGCAGTCAACTTGTTTTCTGTTGACCAGTCCTTCTCACAGGAGACGAATTTCTGACCTCTGATGAATGTTTTCTGTGCCAGACATTCACAGAAATAAAACCTTAAAGTATAGGAAAATTTGCTTTAGGCTTGATACTCGCAGACTGTGAAATACGAAACCAGTGAGATGCTGTGGACTGGAAGATGAGCCAAGGCTGTGGCTCATTAGCTTCAGCTGAAGCAATGTCCCTTTTGTTCTGGGCAGTGCCCTCTCCTCTCCCTTGTCCTCTCCCCTCCTCAGCACAGTATCCCCGGTGCCCACACCCCTGCCCCAGGCAGGGCAGGGCGGGCACCAGGCTGAGCTGGCAGCTCTTGCCCCATCCGCGGCAGCAGGACCAGCTCTCCTGTGCTACCTGCAGTCCCAGCCTGTGGAATTAAAGGTGATGCCCTGGAGCAGCGAGGCCGTAACCACTTCAGTGGCTGAATGTCTGGGGAGACTTTCCCTGCTTATCCTTTTCCTGACAATACAGGGGTTTATTTAAATGTGTTTTGGCTTATAATGAGCCATATCATTGTTTTGGACTGAGCCAATGCCCGGATCAAGGGAGTTCAGGCCTTGAGGGGCTTTGTGTGCAGTAGGACTTCACAGAGAAAGCATCACACGGTGCCTCTGTTCCCATGGCAAGTTCCCAAGGGCTTTCTGCACAGACAGGTGGGGTAGGACTGGGAGATGCTTCAGAAGAAGGAAACTCTTCAAGATTCAAGGCTAGTGGTTGGATTAAAAATGTATTGTAAAGTCACTGCTCAGTCACCTTGTGGGGAATTTAGGAGAGCACAACTCAATTTTAGAAGAGTGCAGATTGCTGCACCACAGGGTTAAGGAATGTCTTTCGCAAAAGCAGGCGAACTACTGAGGTCCTTTCATTAAAATAAATATTTTTCATTTCTCTATTATGACAAATCTTCCCCCATAAGCTAAAATCCATCTTGTGAGTGGCAGTTGATTAATATATTTATGAAGGGTTTATTGGCATATTTCCTAAAGCCTGTTGAAATACTTGTTTTTCCTATTGTAAATCTTTTGAGTAGTAGTACTCAAATCCACAAAGTCAACTCTAACACAGGGAAAGCCCCAAGAACAGAGCATAACATCAGTGAAAGTTAGAAAAGGGAACAACTTGGAAATAACAGGATGATCTTTGGGCTTAATCCTGCACACACACAAGAGCCTGTACCCGTGGGACCTCTGTATTTCTCAAGCATTAGATGTCAGTTATAAGGTGTTAGCCAATATTTTTATTTGCAAGAGCAGTCTTTAAACTGTTTGAGCCCTGCCTTCAAGGTGAAACTGGAGCACTCATTCTTTCTTACCAGCAACTGATCCACAATTAAACCTGCCCAGCCTGGGTTTGTTTTGTAAGTGTTGATTCACAGCAGAGATGTAACTGCTTAGATTCCTTTAACCCAAGGTAAAGCGCAGTGCTTGGTGCAAATGCTGCTTGCTGAACTTCTCTGAAAGGAAAACCCAGCCGAGCCTCTAATAAAAAGGATCCTCAGGAGACTTATGTGGGAATGGCCCTCCCAGGGCTCTGGCTCTGAAAATGTGCTGTGCTTTTGTAGAGATTTGAGCAGTGTTAACTTCAGGTCTGGTCACACTGACCTAAATCAGTACTATTTATCAGTACTATGAAGTGTTGATAAATTATCTGGCAGAAACATCTGGCCACAACATCCCAGGGACAGCTCTGGCCAGAACTGGTCTCCCCCACTGCCAGAGTGGCAGGGCCAGCTCGCCTTTCCAAGCACAGCTGACTGGGATTAGCCAGACCACCCCTCAAGAGGGTCTGTGTGTCCCACCCTCACCCTCCCCTGCAGACCACAGCCCTGCAGCAGCTGCAGGATGAGGGCATCCTGCCAGCAATGGCAATGCCTTCCAGAGGGCAGGGCTGCACAGCAGCTCATCCATCTCCCCTGAATTACTGCTCCTCTGCTGCCCTTTCACTGTTCCCTCATGTGTGCTTGCTCCTGGGCTGTACAGGGATTTCAGTGCTACCAGAACAGGCTGGTCTACCCTTTTTCCTTAGTCATATTTCCTGCTGCAGGGCAAACCTAAGTAAGAGCATCCACAAACCTGCTGAGATCAAACCTCTTCCTGATTTCACTGGCCAGGCAGTGCTGGGAAGAACAACCAGCTGTGCCTTGGAGAGCAGTGCTGCCAGCACGTCCTTCAGCACAATGATTTCTAGCTGGAGAGCCAGCATCTTCCTCAGGATGTGAGGTCTGAGCTCTTAGTGAATCATCTGGATCCCACCAGTGTCATGTCTGCCTGAAACTGCTTGAGGCAGTTTTTTCCATCACCTGAGTTGCTCTCTGAAATCTGCAGTCATCTGGTCAGGACCTTGGTCAAAGCGTGTTTCACAGGAAATAACAATGGAGCGAGGTTTTTCTTTGATGAAGGAGCCCCATTCAATTTGAAAGGACCCAGTGGAAGCCAAGAACAAAATTTCCCATTGGATGAAAAGTGTTTTACTTTCCAACACGTGTGTTTATTTTTCGGAGGTTTTCCCCCATAAATGCAAAACTCCAGTGGCCATCTGCCTACGGACACTTGCAGCCAGCTGAGATGCTGATGTTAGCCCAGGATGTGCAGAGCTGCAGGTTGCAGGTGATGGGAGCTGGGAGACCCGTGAGATCAGCCAGGACTGACAAGGTTTTGCCGTCTGCTGGACACAGAGCCCCCAGCCCTGCAGCGAGCCCCTCCCGGCTGGGGTCTGCCTGGGGCGCTGTCCCTGCGCTGGAGCCCGCGGTGTCCCGCAGCCAGGCAGGACTCAGCCAGAAATCAGCCGGAACCACAAAGCTCTCCAGGTCCCAATCTAGATTTTCCCAGTCAAACTGCATCCTGTGACGGGAAAGTCCCTCACTCATCGTGTGGGGCTGTTTGCTACAACCCACATGTGCAGTGCGCTTTGCTGCCCGGGAGGGGATGCTGAGCCTGACGTCTGTGAGCACGGAGTGCCTGCTCCATTTCTTCATGTGCATCCTACACACAGAACACTTTCAGGCTGCCTGGTCAGATGCAGATGATTGAAGCTTACTCTCCAGAAACAGGAACACACGCAGGACGGTTTTCTCCATTTTATTGTTACATTTTTAAGAGCTAATAAGTATTTTGTCTTATACATTACCTGGCTTAAAGGAAAATCCCAAAGTGTGATGGTAAGTTTTACCTACTTTGTGTGTCTTATGACTTTATTTTGTATGTGTGTGTTTGAAACTCAGCATAACTGTTCAGTTGTAGTGCAGAACATGGATTTATGCATGCCATAATTTCTATATAAATTTGAAAGAGTTTTCCAGCACCTCTTTTTTAAGTGGCACTGATATTTGTGTTCTTGAAGCTGCATCTGCTCAGAGTGCAGGGCAATGTTTAAGTTGCAGATTTTCAGACAGTTGTGGATGTATATGTGTATTTACACTATTGTTGCACCAGTATATGTCTCATCCCTTTCAAGCCACGTTCTGGCTTTTCTGAAATCCGTTCTGTGGTCATTCCTAACTTAAGTATCTTCCTACGTTTTTCCTTTTATGGGAAGATTTAAACAGCTTTTCATATCATTAACAGTCTTTAGGCTTGTCCTAATCCAGCCCTGGCTCGCTGATAAGAGCTGTCAGCAGATATCATGTGAGGGCTGTCTGTCCTGGTCAAGCAGTTATTCTGGGCCAACACTTCTCTCTTAGGGGAGGTGTCAAAGATCTGCATCTGAAAAGAACAAATCCATTCAGCATTTTTGGACTGTCTTTTCTTTTTTTCTTTTTTCTTTTTTCTTTTTTCTTTTTTTCTTTTTTTTCTTTTTTTTTTTTTTCCTGAGTAATTTCTTCTCAGTGTGTTCACTGTCAGGCCAAACTGTACTTTTAATGAAACATTTCACAAAGCAGCTTTCAACACCAGTAAGTTGTTGATGTGAGCCACAAAGGCTCGGGCTGCTGTTTGCTTTGGTGATCCCTGGTCACCACACGGGACTGGGAAGGCACAGGAGAGCAGGGCAGCACTGCTCCCCCTCAGACTCCAGGAAAAACTCCTGCCCCCAGGGAAAACGCTGTTTTATATGCCCAGGGCTGCAGCTCAGGGTTCAAGGACCAGTCTGTGAGGGTGACCTGGACCTTGCCCTTTCTCCTGCGTGTGCCCTGCCCAGGCACTGACCCTGTGCCCATCCCTCTGGACGTGGCTGCCCCATCCTGCTCACGGCAGCAAAGGCAGGATTAAATTCTGGCTCCAAGGTGCCTCCAGGGCTCCCTGGCTGCATTGTTATTGGGAAGGACCACTTCTCCCAGCCAGCCTCCCGGGGTGCCTGGCTGTCCTGGTGTCCCTGTGGATGTCCTTTTCCTGCATGTGGGCCCAGCACTGACTGTGGGGGTGATGGCTGCTCAGCCCCTGGCAGATCCTGCCCTGCCCGTGGCAGCAGCAGTGCTCCATCCCCACTGGACACAAAGGCAGGAAGCAAAAATGAAGAGACCGGAATTGCCAGATCCCCTGGCAGCCCAGGTCAGGGCGTTCAACTGTACAGAATATCTGTTTTTTCACTTATTACTCCCACTGCACAGTGATTGCACCAGAACACCTCTGCCAACATCTCTGCGAACTCTCTGATGCAAGTCTCCGGATGGAGTTTAAAAGAGAAGGAAAGGGAAATTTATTTTTGCTTATCTCGAGGACTCAGAGGCTTGTGGAGAACAAATCAGTTTTAAAAGACAAGGCAGGGAAGCAGAAGCCAGGAGGTTATTCTCACACTAAGCTGGCCTGAATGCTGGGTTGGAGCACTGGCTGCCGTTGCTGCCTGTGCCAGAGCCATCAGAGGCAGCTGATCCCTGCTTTGCCCATCACGCTGCCTTCCCCATCCACACACTCGGGGCCACCCTGCAGCGCTGCCCTGCTGCCAGCCTTGTTTTCACAGTTACTGTCACAGCACTTCATGTGAAACGTTTCTGCTTCAATAACAACTCTCAACCTCTTTTTTTATATGTCTATCTAATTCTGGAGCAACCTGAAAATGCAATTGGAAGCACTTACCACTGGGACTAATTACTTTTACCACAAAAGTAATTACTTTTGGGGGCAAATGCTGCTGGGAAAAAAATTGGTACAAGGCAGGGGGGGTGGCCAGTGGAGATGGTGAATGCCTGCCAGCAGGATGTGCTGGAAGGAGGCTGGGCTGAGACCTGGGTGTTCATCACAGGCAAAAGGCTGAGCGTGGCCCTGGCAGGAGAGTCACAGTGAGGTGTCAGCCCCTCCCCAGGATTTAGCATTGGAGAAGTGATTGAACACCTGGCTGCCATCGGTCACGTCACTCTGGTGACAAAACTGCTCTTGTGGAAAGGCTCCTGGCACGGTGCTGCACTCAGGTTTTCAGCAGCAGGAGGGCAGCCAGCCTGGGAGCTCGTTCTGCCTGCTCCAGTGACTGCAGCTCAGACTGGGTTCAGGATTGCACCAAGATTTAAGACTTCTGCCTTTCCAGGTAAGCTCAGTTTTGAAGCCAGGCTCAATTCCTGTGGTGGGAAGATTTTGGTCTTTCCTAATGCAGCCTCTGGGCCAGGTGGGGGACCAGTTGTATCCACCTGCCCCTTCAGCAGGCTGGTGGATTTGGTGGGAGGCAGCAAAGGGAGGGTGTTTTCTAACTCTTAATGAGCGCCTACATGGTCAGCGCCTGGTGCCCAGGAGTCTGTGGTTGGCTCCTGCCCAACCTGCAGGACAGGCAGGGCGAGATGGTGTGGGTGAGAACAATTTATCTTTGGATATCTTCATGTTCTCTGCTCCAGTGGGGCTCACAGCTCAGTCTGTTGGGTCTGTCTGCTCCTGCCTGAAGAGCAGAAAGTCATCCTGGAGCAGCCCTGGGCTTTCTTGTACAGGGTCAGCAGCTCCCCCTGACTCCCGGCAGCACAGATCCAAGTCTGCAGGCAGGAAGGAACAGGAGCAACAGGGGCAATGGCACCTTCCTGGGGAGCAGGGATGCACAGACCTTCCCTGTAAGCCCTGTATCCCCTGGCAGAGCCTGCCATAGCCACAGGACCCCGCTGCACCCAGTGCTGATGGTGCTGGCACCAGCCAGGTCTGCCACGAGCAGCCATGTGGCAGTTCTGTCCCTGGTACAATGGCTCTTTGTCCCGCCCAAACTCCTTCTGGGAGCTGTGGCAGAGCCTTTCTGTTCTGGAGATAATTTTTAGCTTCTCTTACATCTCCCACTGATGTATTCATAGCCCATTGCAGCTGCTGCTCTGCCAGCTTTGTGTCTTTGCTTCAGTTCTTTCTGTAATGTCCTGGTGCATTTAGCCGCAAAATTTGGGCCCTGGCTTTCCAGGCTGGGCTCCTGATCCCCTCCAGCATCTCCCCAGCCTGCCCGGCACACCCCCAGGCCCTGGAGCCCTTTTTCCCTGCAGGCTGATTCCCAGGCACTGCTACACACGTTGGTCATTAGCGCTGATGTTAGGAGTTAGTGCTGACTAATTCCTCAGCCCTGCTTCGTAATTCTTTTCCACAAAAGTTTTGTGTGCCAGAGCACAGTCACCCAGTCCTTTATTAAACCTGACACTGTGCCATGAGAAGAACTAAATTATTCTCATGGTCTCGTGGTCTCCAGCCTAAGCCCAGCTGCATCAGAGGGAGAGTCAGAGCAAGTCCTTGTGTGAGCAAAGGGTACGTGCAGGCTGTGGAAGAAATTGCTCCAGGAGTGAAAGATGACTCAGTGTGAAGACAGGAGCCAGCAGGTTGCGGATGCCTCGGTGCTCCCAAGGTAGCAGACACACCACACGGAAACCATTGCGTCAGGAACCGCAGGAAGCCGATGAGGGATTTGTGCAAGGGGCGCCTCGTAGGCTCTGGGGAGGCTGCCACGGAGTCAGCCGAAAGGCAGAGGGAGTGTGTGATGCTTGACTTTGGGCTGGATGGGTCTTTCTGGGAGCAACACTGATTACAGAAAGCAAAGATGTCAGTGGAGCCAGCCCCATGGCAGCTGCCTTGTTGGCTCACATGACACAGGCACATTCAAACAGCTGCTGGCCCTTCTTAAGACGCTGTCTAAGCCAGGAGAGCAGCCATCAGCACAGAAATATGGAAAACTGAGGTCTCCACTCACCAGAAAAATAAATATTGACACTGGGCATTGCTAGAGAGTCTGGATTCCTTCCATCATTTCCTGAAATCCCATAACAGCCACAAGTGTTTAATTTATGAATGCAAAGAAGGGATTTCTTTCCTTGCAACACTCAGCTTGTCTCCAGTGCCCTGTGTCCCTTTTCCTAGCACTTGTCCTTGTGGTGACATCCCCTTTCCAGCACAATCCATAACACTGTGCTGGAGGCCACAGGTCTGCTTGGAATTACCGAGTCCTCCATCCCAGCGCCTTGGGAAGAGCTTGTTTAATGCGAGTTCTGTAGAACAGACTGACTTCCCTGAAACATGAGGCAGTTAAGAGGCTTTTACAAACCATCCATTTTCCATGCCACTGGCAATTTCAAAACTATCCTTTTGGATCAAATGAAACATGCTCTTTCATACCAAATGGTCTGTTCATAGCTGGAGCCTTTCAGTTTTTTATTTCGGTGATTAGGAAGCTGCTTCTAAGCATGGAGGTTGCAAAGTTGAAACCGTTTATTTTGAACTATCGCATCCCAATATTTTAATCTAGGTTTACAGTGGATTGCTTGACAGAACCAATTTAGCACAAATGGGATGAATATATCAAATATATTTTAACCAAAATGGATTTGACCCATTTTTTATATTTAGCTGCATTAATGGTCTTTGCCAACTGCTTTGCCATTTGCAATGAAATATTTCAGCCATGATGCTGCTGTTCCTTTATTTCCTCCAACAGAAGCAGATTTTTACAGAAGGGCTTTTTAATTTCTGCATGCAGATGCATATCTATCATAGTCCAAGAACCAAGCTCAGAGGATTCTCAGCTCTTTGAAATCTCTTATTCAGCCTGGTGGCTCCTTTACAAGTTTGCATTCCGTCGGCTTTAGTGCTCTCATTAATCTTGCCCCCACAGAGCAGCTGTGAGGCTCTGGGAGCTGACCGTGCTCCAGGAGCAGGAAGCTCCTGTGAGATGTTCCTGACCACACAGTGACTCCAGGAGTCACTCACCCAGCTGACAAATCCTACAAAATCTCATTCATGAGCTAACCAGATGAGTCAACTTCCAAATACTGTTGCAACAGGGAAGGCAGACGATCAAAGGGGAAACAGCCCCTGTGGCTTTGCTCGTTGCTGGGCTCAGGGGAGTTTTGCTGCTGATACCAGGGGGCCCCAAGGACAGGTGGGCACAGGGGACACAGACAGGGGCCGAGCCCAGGCAGCAGTGATGCCACCAGGCTCGGCTCAGTGCACAGAGCTTTGGCAGAGCACCCTCCCAATTGCATGCAGGGCTTGCTGGTGAGCCAGAGCTGGCCTGGGTTTATTTATATCTTCTTCCATGAGCTTGTCATCACCCAGTGATGAATTTTTTTTTTGCAACGTAATCCCATTTACAGAACAACTAATAAGATGCAAATCACCTGCCTGTCCCTGCCCTGACCTCGGGGCCCTGAGGCTCTGGCTCAGCACACCCAAGGATTGCCCCTGCCTGTCCCGCAGCTTGCTGGGACACTGCTCACAGCTACAGTCAGTCAGGTTGGTACCAGCCAAGGTCTGAGCCCTGTGCAGAGGTGTGCCCTGGGCCACTGATGTCTCTCCTGCCCACGGGCAGTGCCTCCCCTCAGCTTTGCTGGAATGGGGCATGGATCCCCCGCAGTGTGCCCTCAGCCGAGCTCCCCCAGGACAAGCCTGGGGGTTGCACCAACACTGGCAGGGGGAGGAACACAGCAGGAACAGCAGGTACCAGCACAATGGCACGAGGAGAGGAAGAGAAAAGCATCTATATTTCACAAAGGGGGTTGTTTTGGGCAGGACGTGGCCAGAGCAGCTGGACCAGCAGGCACTGCTCAGCACAGACCTGCACTCTCTGCTCCTTCCCGGGTGCTCCAGCGCTACTGGTTATGTTGTGGAGCCCTATTGTTGCAAATCCCAACTATGCATTTCTTTCCAACCTAATTTTCTCAGGAATTGACCCAGTTCTAGCATTCGGGAACTGGCATTCATTCTACTGGCAAATGTTTCTTATTTGTTCCAAACGATGTGTCCAATGTGACCTTTTCTGCTTAAACAGCTTACACAATGAGAATACATGAATGCTAAGCTCTAACCTTGCATAACTCTGAAAGCAGGGCCATACATTTACCAGCAGCAAGGGACTTTTTTCCCCATCCTTTACAGAAAGTAAGAAGGAAAAGCCAGCACTGTGCAATTTCAGTGAACTTCCAACTCACCCGTAACTCCCTTACCCCAAATTTCACAGGGCTCTCAAGGAGCCAGTGTTAGCACAGCAAATTTCTGCATGTCTCCCCACACATACACAGAGAAATGGAGAGGACACCTGGCACCTGGTAAGGGGCTCCATCCTGCCTTTGCTGCTCCAAAACATTCTCATTCACTACAGCTGGGAAGGGATAACACATTCATTCAGGCCTCAAATCCAACACCGATACCGTAAGTCTTGTGCAGGTGCCTGGAGGACACTTTTCTTGCCAACAAGAAGCACTCCTTCGGTTCCTGGTGCCATTTCTCATGTCCTTTGTAGGCCTGAACTCTTTCTCAAGATGCCTAAATTGGGCCATGGGAAGAGTCAGCCTGAGCCACAGCCCGTTGCTTGTCAGGGCATGTGCACCACAGCTCTGCTCTTCCCGAAACATCCCCATTGTCCCTCCTGGAGGGGAGCTGCTGCACTCAAATTCCTTCTGCTCACACGGGGCAACTTGGCCATGACTGACTCAGGTATTCCTGGCCACGACCTTCAATGATCCTTAGCAGAGCAGCAGGAACCATCAGATTCTTTTCAGCAAGGTGTGTTCAGTAATAGATTTCTCACCTGGGGTAAACCAGGTGTGGTCGAAGCACCCTCTCCTTGCAAAGAGTTCTCCAGGCTGGGGCAAGGGAGGGCTTGCAGGGTGATGCAGGAAAGGGGGGATGAAGTAAACGGTGACAGGCAAGGCTCATGGCTGATGTGTCTGGCCACAGCAGAGGGGCGAGGGGAGGGATGATTCACCGCATTTCCTGCAGAGCCCCAAGAGCTAGGAGAGGCTGGATTTGCTCCAGAGCCAGCAAGCTTGTGGGAAGGCTCTGTGGTGGGTCACACTGAGGACAGTCCTGGGGACCCCCAGGTGGAGCCACATGGGCCGAGGCGATGCGTGGGGCTGCAGTGAGTGGTGGGGCTGGGGCTGCCACTGCTGGGGACAGCTGTGGGTCACCGCCTCCAGCAGAGAGCCTGCACTGATTCTGCCATTTGGTTTTCATCTTAATGAATATTTCAAACATGCAATTTGACCCCCTTGAGCACATAACAGCAGCAATTAACACTAGCACCTCATAAATCCCAGCAATGTTCCCTCTGGCGCTTAGTAAAGCCTCTGACCTGTGGCCAATGCCATTACATTGCAACGCGACATCTGATCCCTGGGGAGAACAGAGAGGAGCCTTTAAAAACCACAAGGCTTCTGTGAAACACAAAGCTTTGAGCAGAGCAGCCATGTAGCTGCCAAGGAGCCCCTCACTCCAGAGGTAGATGGGCTCCCATGCAGTTAGAGGTCCAGGTAAGAGCACTTTGATGGTTTTAATCCTCTCTGTGAAAGCCTTTGGGTTTTTTTACTTGCCTTATGAAATCATATAAATGTATTCAAATAACTGTGCTGGAAATGAAAAGAAGCTTTCTGTGCTAAGGCTCACATGCAGTCCTTGGATGCTGCTGCTCACCAGCTCCGAGTTAGGGCTGCTGCTTCTCCCAGCTCTGTAAGCTGGCTCTCCTTGTCACTGCATCCTTGGAACTTTCTGAAGCACAGACTCACTGCCTGCAGCCCGGTTTGTACTGACATAAGTTTTATGCTGTGTTTGAGAGGTTAAAGAAGTAATTCCCATAGTTTTTTCTGCCTACGCGTTCTCATTTCACAGTGAAACAGAAAAATTACTGGTATTGCTTTAATAATAATACTTATGTAATAACTATACTTATGTGATGGATTTATGTGATGTAATAGTTATAATTATGTAATGGAATGGGGGGATTTGACATTAGTTTAATTTGAAAATTTGCTGTTAAAATTGTTGTGTATTTTTAGTTGCTGCTATGTGTTGCCAGCTAGAATTTCTGGCTTATTTTAAACACATACAGATACCCTGGCCAGCACAACACACCTCCTCCTCTGGCTACCCTGAGCCACTTTATCCAGTGATGGGGGGGGTTTTGTTGGCTGCAATCCTCAGATTTCTAAAGATCCCTGTGATTTAAAGTTCTGTTTTTCAGCAGAGCCCCAGTTTCACATTGCTGCATGGTAGCCGTGGGTGCTGAAGAGGAAGCAGCTGTGCCAGAGTCTGACCTGGGATTTCACCTACTTAAGCCAAGCTTGTGTGGGTAATATAAAGTGAGTTTGTTTTCTGAATAGATCTCGGTGATAAATTCCATGCTCACATTGAGATTGCCAAGTTCTTACTAAAGTGGAGCTCAAGCAGTGGCCTCAAGGTTCCAGGAAGATTAATGTCTGTATCTATACCTATTTATATACCTAGATCTGTGTCTATATCTAATCTATATATCTCTCTCATCTTCCATCTCTATCTAATCTATACCTACCCCTGTATCAATAGGAAAAAAATTAAAACTCTGTCAGAATCCATGTGCTTTCTGGCACAGGGAAGCGTGCTGAGCTGGGGTGTCCGTAGGCAGTAATTTCTACCCACCTTCAGCATGAAATCTGAAGGAAGGAGTTGCCCCCTCCCTGGAAACTCTGCTCCTCTCACTCTCAGTCCCCATCTTCCCTCCAGCAGACCTGCATAGGAATAGAAATTTGTCCCCTTCAAATATTGCCATGACAACTAAGAAAAATTCTCACAAGCATTCCTACCATTCCTACCAAGTCCTGGAACAGGAAAGGTGAAAGGTGGTGATAGCTGCATAAGATGTGTCTGGTTATTTTCTAAGGCAAGGCTCAGGCATTCTGGTTTCATTTTTTTTGATGAAAGTGTCATTAGTCCAAGGCATTTCCTGAGGCAGAGGGTCAGTCGCTTGGTTGAATCACTTTCTGTGGAAGACGTGAGACAGAAGGGTGGTGATTGGAGTACAGCCTGACACACTTGTGGAGGGTGTACTTAGCTGGCCAGAAACTATTTCAAGTGAAGCCATGTGTGGCCATCACCGAAAGTTACGAAGAGAAGTCCTCTGGGAAATGATTAATCAGCCTTGGTAAACAAGTAAAGCCAAGCTTACTGTCAGTGCTGCGCCTGCAGAGGGAACGCCAGGGCCCCATGGCAACGCTGAAGCTTTGAACTCCGCTGTGTCTCCGCAGCCCCCTCGCGCCCGTGCTGCTGGACTGCTCTTCTCACCCACACCCGGCCAGTGGAACCCCTGACCTCTGATGGCTCCCCGGAGGCTCCCCGTGCTCCCCGTGGCTCTGGTGTGGGGCTGGGTGTTGGCCTCCTCCTCCCCCACCACAGGTAAAACCCGGTGTGCTGTTTTGTCACTGCCTGATGCCTGCTTCGTGTTCACTTGGGCCCTTTGTGGAGTTTGTCCTTCAACCAAAACTTCTGTGTGTGTGCATTGCTGTGTGAGTGGCTGGTTTATAAACCTGTAATCCGTTGTCTAAATATATTATGTGTTTAGTAGATGTTTTTCTGAGTGAATTTGAAAGGAGAAGAGACTGCCTTTGGTGCACAGCAAATACATTGTTTGATAGAGAGTTATCAAATATAAACACTGCTCAGATATATAAATGCTCCTGAGCGTGATCCCAGCCAGACAGACTGTGCTAGGTGTAAGAAACACAGGGCTTATTCGTACTTGGAGAATGATGCCTCTAAGAGAATACTGTTCTGCAAACTTTCACTCGTGGCAGTGGCACTTGAAGCACCCTTTGCTTCAAGCCCTTGAGCATCTCTTTGCTGCACTGCACCTGCCAGCTCTTTTGGCATCTGGCAGCTGGCGCGTTGCACCCAGAGAGACGGTGAGCAGGTCTGGCCCTCCCTGCTGGAAGCAGTGCATGGTGCAGAGGCGAGAGCTTGCCCAGGAGGCCACTGAGAGACTGCCTGTCCTGCTGGCCAGCATGCCCAGAAAGCTGCCAGCAAAGCCCTGCTGCCACGCCGAGCAGAGCACACTGCCTTTGAAATGGCTTCCAGAAAACCTGTCACCTCCACCTCTCTGAGCAGCACAGGGAAGTGCAGACATAGAGGGGGGACATATGGGGGGACACTTGGCAGGCTGCCATTTTTCCACTGGCAAAATAGGTGGGAAACTGCAAACCCCACCTGCTGCTTGCACTGCCTCAGAGGGCACGGTGTGGACAGAGGTGGTGGGGTGGGGGGCAGCTGGGGGCAGGCAGAGGTGTGTCACCAAAGCAGTGATGTTGGTGGCAGCGTGCCCAGCAGCCAGGAGGGGTGGCTGTGAGGGCAGTGGCTGTCTCACAGCCAGCTCAGCATCACCTGACTCACCACCACAAACATCACGGGGAGATGCTGTTAGTTTGGTTTTTTACAAGAAACATCCAGGAGCAGCTTTCCTTCAAGACTGGATGATGAAATAGAGCATTTCTAGTCCTGTGTTCTGCATGAGTGATGTGAGTGAGACTGGTAATGTATTATTGTGAGAATGAGAAACTGCAAGAGGCAGTGCTGACATTTAGAAAACAATCAAATCCCAGAATGCCAGCAACATCCCAAAGAGAAGCTGTTCTGTTCCCTCTGAAATCCAGTCAAAATTTATTTTGCAAGAATTGCTGTTTACAATTACAATCGTTTTGAAAAAAATACTGCTGTTTTGCTCAAGCTCAGGATGTAAATAAATTTCAGAGCATTCTCCTATCCAGTCAGAAATTCCAGTTTTGACCAATCTAATCCCCTCTTGACAGCTTATCACCAGGCTCACAGCAAAGGCTAGCAGCTTTTTGCTTCCTTGTTTGCACTGCTGTGAGGCTCGGCATTTATACACTCAGGAGGAGCCTCCCAAGCACTTGCTCCATTATCATCCTAAATACGTCTTCTACTTCACCATCTAATGTAATAACAAATCTCCCATGGAGCTTCACATACTTGGAAAAGTGGGATTTTCAAACTGCTGCCCAGGAGTGTGTTTCATTTGGGAAAATTTCTGTAGAAGAAACAAATCCTCCAGTGATGTACCTTGCAAACTTTCCAGGGAGTGCATTAAAGCTGGATTTATGTCACCATATTCCACTGAAAAATATTCCTATGGTCTGCTTTCACAATAGATTTATTAAAATAATAAAAGGAAAAAATGGTGTAAATCCCAATGAAGACATGAAAAAGGTTTTAGAGCAGGCGGTGATCTGGAGGTCAGATTCAAAGGGAGAATGGTAGAAATGTTGGTCTGACACTGCCAGGAGATGGGCTCCAAATTCCTGAGAAATAAAATGTATCATGCAATGAATATGTCGAAACCAAATGGATAATCTCACCTTTAGACAGTGGAGATAAATTACCTGAGATGTTAACAAAAATTGGCTTTGTTTCAGCTGACAAAACTGAGCAGCCAAACAGCTTTTGTCATGTCAATGACAGCTCATACAGAGCTGGACCTTTAGGACACAACTTAGTATGGAATTCATCCATAATACTTGCTTATTTATTAACATATATCTGCACCTTACAGTACCTTAACAAAAGCCAGATCAACTGTAAAGGCACATTTTTGTACAGCTGATAAGTGTCCAAAGTAAGAATGAATCTAATTCTCTGCTTCTTGCCTTTTTTTCCCCTGTTTTGGTTTTTTTTCCCCCAATAACCTTTAATACACTTGAAATGAATATTTAAAGCAATATGGGTGATTTGTGTCTGTTATGGTAAAGGAATTTAAATCCCCCTGACAGCATGCTTTGATCTGTCATCCTGTGTTGGTGTGTGTGCTGAACACAATGTTTGTCCTGAAGGTTGGTAAATATCATGAGTTGAAGGTAAGCAAATAGAGGACATGAAAGGTCATCCCAGGACAGCAGTTTTGCTTAAAACATCTTGAAAAAGAGTGTCAAAAAGTGGCATTCTGTGTGCCTTTTCAATGATCCTCAAGTGTTTTCTCCAGTAAAACTGGTTTTTGGGGGGTGGGCAGGAGCAGAGCTTGTGTTGTTTGTTGAGAAGAAGGTATTAAAGAGCCAGGGCTGCAGCCAGCAGCACTTCCCTCCACATCCAACAGCTGCATTTCAATAAATCATATCAACATATCATACCAACAAATTTCATGACTGCTTTGTGTTTGTTTCCTTCACTTTGACACCCTGTTTTACCCTCTGCTTTGTTTTTAATGCAGTTGCTCCCCCACGAGACCTTCGGATCACTGACCCTGGGCTCCTGGGTTCTCTCGATGTAGAGTGGAAGCCTCCGGCCCACATACAAACCTTCAACGAATGCACAGTGAAATACAAGTTTGAATACCGCAACACCGGGGATAGAGACTGGAAGGTAGGGCAAAGCATGAACTGATCCTCCCAAACCAGGGTTATTGTTCTGCCTTTGCTTCCTGCACAGGTTTATGTTTGCATTTCAAGGAGGAGTGGAACCAAAGCTGTTCCAGTTTTCCATGAAAAACCAGACTGTTTCAGTGGTTTGAATGGAAATATGTTTTGAAAGGTTACAGTAGCAGCAGCCAGCGTAGGGGTTATTTCTGTCAGAGGGCTGGGTGTCTGCTGCCCAAAAGAATTCAATAACATTGCACACTGTAAAAGGAAAAAAAATTACACTTTTCTAAAGCATCTTCATGGGGCTTGAACTGAAACAACAGATCCTTAGGGATGCAGAGTAGTGAACAAATAAAAGTTAAATTTCATTAATTATCCTAATGCTCTAACATTCCCTCTATCCAGAATTGTGTTTTAATTACCATTTACTTCTCTCTTTTAGATATAGTTGACTCTAACTCAGGTCCTTGATAAAATAGTCATCTGTCTCTCACTGATGTGCAGTAGGGCAGTAGCAAGTACAGCACAAGAAGGGTTGTTGGAATATATTTTGTGAGTGCTTAGAAGATAAAAGCTGCTGCAAGGTTGGGAACAGGGAGAGGAGAAACCCAGCAGTGGGAGCGGTTTGGTTGGCACAAGGTGCTGAGGAAAAATATGCTGAGGATCTTTCCCAACAACCTAAAATACAGATTGGTATCCTGAAAGAAAAAGGGATTTTTTGTACAATCCTAAGGCAGGAGTGCTGGAGGGCTTGCCAGCTCAAGAGACCAAGAAGAGAAAAGGAGCAGTCAATCAGGCTGGCAGTGCTGTGGAGCCCAGTTTCTTGCTGGGACAGGTCATCTGCTTCACCTGCCTGAGGCAGCAAAGCCGAGGCTGCCAGGCTGTGCTCAGCCACCACAGAAATGGGCTGGGCTCAGCCATCCCATGGAAGCCTGCAGAGGTGGAAGGTCCAGTTTCAGCTATGGATTGCAATTGCAAGGGCGTGGAAAGGGGCTCTTGGACCTGATGTTGGTCACAATGCCCCTCACACTCCCAGCTGTGCAGCAGGGTGCGTCTGTGCAGATTCCTCCAGGATGATTTTAACTGCAGTTCAAAAGAAAAACATACATAGTTTCAAAAAACACATCAGAATTCCTGAAATCATGAGTAATAAAAGTTTCTTATATGAGGCAGATGTACAGACCAGAACAAAATCACCTCTGATACCTTGCCAAAATCTTGGCTTCAGATAAGGTCATGAAGAACAGTCAGGCTGAAGAAAATCTGCGGGACGTCAGCAGAAGCAAACATTGATATCTGTTAGAAATCCCTGGCTCAACACAGCTCTCGCACTTGGGGAGTGCTGAGGGCAGCCTGACTGCGGGCTGTGCCAGGGCTGTTCCCACTGCAGCACACAGATGCATTTTATAGCACAGATGCATTTTATGCCACATTCCCTCTGTCCTGCGTGGGCTAACGCAACACTTTGTCTCATCATTTGTTGTAAACCTTTGTCAACTTCGTTTTCCTTGCATTAAGTGATGGGGAGTAAGTCTGAGGAAAAAAAATAGAAAAACCCTCAAAGGGGGTGCTCAGAAAGCCCCACAAAAGGCCAAGCCCGGTGGTGCACAGTGGTGGGTGAGCCTGTGCTGCGCTGCCTGGCTGCTGGTCCATCCTTTCACAGGAACCAGCCTTACAAGACTCATTGTTCCTTCTGTTCCTGGTTATCTCACACCATAAACAAATGCCTTTTATCTGGATTTGTGGTGGTATCCTCCTCAGGTCGTCCGCAGTACTCCTTGCTGCTGGGGGTCCCATTAATCAGCCCGTTCTGCCTTACTGCTGCGTCCTGTGAAGGGACTCACAGGCAGCAAGGCTGGGCACAGCAGCTGTAAATTAGTGCTGGAGGAGCCCTGGGCAAGTGAGGCAGGGCAGAAATGTAAAGAGACAATAAAGCACACAAGTGAGACTCTTTGCAGCTGAAGCAAGAGCAAAGGTACCTAATTCTGCAGCCCACTTAGTGACAGAAGAGGTGCTTAAAAAGTCTGTCTTTCAACCAGGTTATTTTTACTAGGAAGCTAAAATTCAGAGTTGGATTTGACCTCAGCAGGACCGCTGAAGTGAGGCTGCAGACACTGCTCAGAGGACAGTGTACGGATGACGTGGAGGTGCAAAGTGACTGGATTTATGCAACCTTTCAGGTCCCACTGCAAGGTTAGGAGCAGCCTGGGGTACCTGGTGCAGTTTTGTGCTTTGCATGAGCCTGTTGCATGAACCACTGCTGGTTTGAGGGTTCCTGGATGGATAAGTCATTGCAGGGCTTGCTGATGTTTAAGTCACCAGGGCGGCTCTGCTACCAAAGGTTGTGGTTACTGGATAATTTGAGCTCATTTTCCTCTGCCTATGCCCAAGCTCTGCTCAGCTGCCCTGCAGGAGCTCCACCGCTGAATGAAAAGGTCAGTTAAGCATATTTCTGCTCTAGGATGGACTGGCTTTTATGAGAAACAGAGCACTTGGCAGTTAAACTAATAATGCTGACTAATAATGCCTTTTCCTTTCTTTTCCTCTCTTCTCTTTCCATTTTCTATCTTTCAACTGCAGCACACGGTTGTTCAAAGGCATAAAACTATTATTTTCGCTGGATCTGACTGGTACTCTGTTAAATAGTGGTTATTTCCTTCTCATTTGACAGGAAAACAGGAATCAGAGGTCCAGAATTTCCACTGCATCTATCATGACTGGGAATACCTGAAGTGCACCTGGCAGCCAGGTCTCCTCACACCTCGTGGTGTACATTATGGGCTGTATTATTGGTATGTAACAGCAAAATAGGAAAACATCCAGGCAGCAATCAAGTGAACCACTCAGAGTACAAAAATGCCCCAGTAAATATGCTTTTATGGCTCACAGTGCTATTGCCCAATTCACCTAGAATGAGCTGAAATAATGTTCCAAGCAACATATGCCTTCTGGCAAGAAAATACCAAATCCTTTCTTACTTTCTTAAAATCAGGCTTCTGCTGACCTTTGCCAGGAAATGCCTTCTCACTTTCTCCTTTCCTGTTGTTCATCCCTGAGAGGCATTTCCTGCATGTTGTCCACCATAAAGACTTGTGCTTTCTCTTTGCTGAACACACCTGGATAGTTCTGGCTGCACATTTCCCGTGATCACAGTGCATACATCTCAATAGGACAGGATTTAGCATGAGGCTACCAAGCTCAGTGAACCCTAGACACAGTGTGGAGCTTCTCAGCAACTTAGAGTTTTAGTGTTCAAATATATTTTCATAGCCTCAGCACATCTCACGCAAGGAAACATGCTGCCACAAGGTAATAATAATAATAATACATATTTCTCAGCTGTTTCTTTTAAACTGGTGCCTAGATTCTGTTCTGCAGTAAAACAGAGCTAGAATTAGTGGTTTGGACCAAAATAAATACTGTATTTGTGCTTCAGCTCCTATGACATTATGGAAAGGATGACTTAGGCTGGGTTTCATGCCACTGGGCTATGTGGAGAAAAGCATAACTGCATTTTAAAGAGGTTCCATGTAACTCTTGGAAATAGTCTTCAAAGCAGAAGCAGATTCAAAACCATTTTGCTAACTGCAAAGATCTGCTTGAGGAAACCATGGAAATGCATGATTCATGTCTAAAAGGAAAACAAATACTAAAAACCCCCAACTTTTACTTAATTGCCTTCAATAAAAGCAGGCATTTGGATCTGGGTCCCATTTTGTCACAAGATTGTGGGGACACCACAGCATCCTTTGATCCCTATGAGCAAATTTTTATAGTACTAGAACATAGAAGTTTTCCCCCCAAACATAATGTGCCGTGCAGGGAGACTTTCATTAGGTCTGGAATACAGAGGCCAGATTCAGCCCCGCCTTGAGGGCATAAACCAGCAGGAGTCTTAAAAGGTAACACGAAACACCAGTCAGTATTTCCAGGGTGCAGCCAGCAGCTCAACTTTGGTGAGTGGCCCCCAAAGGCAGAAGGGACAGGGTTGTGGTTGCACATTAGGTAATAATCAGCAAACCCCTTCCAGCTCCCAGCGGGTTTCCATGTGCTCATGGAGAGCCATGGGACCTACCTGCAACCAGCCAGAGCAGCTCAGCAGCACTCAGTGCATTCATGGCACACATCACCTGGCTAAAAACACTTCAGTTTGGCTTGGGAGGGGGCCTTTCTGCAACTCCAGAGTCAGTGGCTGATGGTGCAGGAAGGGCTCTAGGGCAGGATGACTGTCTCCATGAGCAGAGGCCAGATCCTTCCCTGGCTCCAGTCACACAGTGGTGCCTCTTGTGCTCCAGGAATGGGCTTGGGGAGAGCCTGACACAGCCTACAAGCCAGCCTGGGAAGCTGTCTGTGGATGTTAATTTGGTGTTTTCTCTTCTCCACACTTTTGCGATAGCAGGAGTCCAGGTGACTGACCCGCAGCACTGCGCTTTGGACAAAGGGTGGGATATGAGCAATGCTCGAGGCTTAGGTCCAATCTTAAAAAAATAGTTGTTAATAACTTGCTTTGGTTACTTTTCTTGGTCTGTTTCCCTCTACACTGCTAGGTATGAGGGGCTGGACCACGCGGTGCAGTGTGATCACTACATCCAGGATGGCGGGATAAACGTTGGCTGCGTGCTGCAAAACCTCAGCCAGGCAGAATACCAGGATCTGAACATTTGTGTCAATGGTTCAGCAGCAGCCACGCTGCTACGGCCACTGTACACCACCCTTCGCCTTCACAACCTCGGTAATGATGGCAGGGAAGCAACAGGGGACCCACATGGCCACTATACACCCGAGGCTCACTTCCTGCATTGGGGGTTTCAATTAAATGTGTGCTTTGGTAGGTGGGTGGTTGGAATGTGTGCATTTCCCCCGGGGAAGGGGCTGTGACACGTGCCAAACAGGACTTTAGCTTCCAGGAGTGTTTGCAGGCAAGCAACACCACCCAGCACAACCCTGGAGGGTCAGTGGGTACCTCCAAGTGCTGCATTTGGCAGCTGGACAACTCAAGGCATAAATGGCCTGCTGGGCATAGAGCAGAGCAGGCTGTGGGGGTTTTGGCTCTAGTAGCAGGGTTGCAGAGACATCTTCATTTATTCCTGATGGAAGTGAAACCACTGCTCCACACCTTGTAAGCACAGGAGGGATCTTTAGGCTTTGCTGTTCAAACCAAGCTAAGGGCTGGGGTGAGCTGAGTGCAAGGTGTGATGGGGTCTGTCAGGGCAGAGATGGATTTCAAACCCTGGAGAGACAGGGAAGAGGGAGCAAAGCACGGCATGATGTGCAAACATTACATGTACTAGGTGTTTATTATGGACATTTACCATGCTGGTGCATTTGCCTACATGCTAGAAGGACAATTAGTCAGTCCTCCAGCTGAGCCACGGGGCTAATGAGCAGGATTTCTGAATTTAGTTAGTGCTGCCAGGTGCTTCGTGTGTGGTTTGGGGCATTTGACACAACTAGAGTCTTTCCTGGGATGCAGAGGGTGCGGGGCCAGCTGTGCTGTGGAGTGTCACGGGGAGGGCTGCGGCTGCGAGGGGAACGCGCTGAGCACAGCGCGCACAGCCCCGGGCTTCAAAACCCCTGCACTGCGGCCCAGAGCAAGGACCCCGTCCAGCCTTTGTCTCAAGTTCAAATAAATAATTCACCCTCCAGCCTCTGTGACATCTCGTTCCTCCAGCCTCGCGGCTGAGAGCCAGGAGAGCTCAGAAACCCCATCGGCGGAGAAAAGGGACGGAGGCTGGCGGTGATGAACTGAAGCCTTTCCACCAGGAGCTGTCTGAGAGCACCTCTTGACCCCGTCTCTGTTTTTCCGCCTCCTAGCAAAGCCCTCAGCCCCGAAGCAGCTGGTGCTTTCCGTGTCCGCAGCTGAGGAGCTGCTCGTGGCCTGGAGCCCCCCGGGCGGGCGGATGCCGCCGCACTGCCTGGAGTACGAGGTGCAGGTGGCAGAAGATGCGGGGGAAGCCACGGCTGCCTGGGCGGTAGGGACAGCCCCCGGGGTGCCCCAGGGAGGGGAAGGGGCGGTGGGGAGGCACGGGCTGCGGCAGGGTGTGGGTTCCCCTGGGCACGGGCTCTGCGCAGTCCCGGCGGGCGCTGCCGGTGGAAAGCGCTGAGCGGCTGCTGCGCTGCACATGTTCCTCCTTAACCCCCTGACCTCCAGCTGCAGCTTCGCTTCAGCGGTAACAGATCCCAGCAGGAGGCTCCAAGCGAGCGTTTCCTCGGATCTCCTGCCTGTTGTCTCAGAAAACTGTCATCGAAGAAATTTAAAGGTTGCTGTGGTTTGTTTCCCTGAGCAGGGTGGCACAACTCGAACCAAGGAAACTATAATTCTAATCTCTCAAAAGGAGTGACCTGGGACAGAACACATCTTTTATGCATGGTGCTTTTTCCTTGTACATTATCCAGGTGCAGTTTGGACAGCAAAAATGAGAAGGACTAATTAATCATAGGAGACATATTTTTTAATTGCTGTATTACACTCATGAATCTTCTTAGGTAATTAAAAGAAAGATTCTGCAAGTTACAGGCATAAATGGCAACATACATGGTGACACCTCCAGAAAGTATTTTCAGTAGATTTATCTTCATAGTCATGTTATTTGCATTAGCTTGTATAAAATTATTATGAAATCATTTAAAACTGTCAAAAGATAATCCAAAGGTTTACAGAGCCTGGACAGTGTCCAGGAACATCAGGTCACACCAGACAGATCCTGGTGGTGGCACGTAATTCCTTCATATTTCTTCTTTCTGTTTTGTTTCTCAGTTTGTGTCGACCCAAATGGAAACTGCTTTAACAATTTCCAGAGCAAATCAAAGCCACGTTTCATGTGTTCGTGTCAGGGGGAGAACAAACATTTTTTGTGCCGACCAGGGCTTTTGGAGTGAATGGACGCAGGATTGTTTCTCTGGTACGGAACTCAAAGCAAACAGTTCTTCTCTTACATCCTTTATAAAACCTGCTTGGGTGCAAGTGCTGATGGCTGCCGTGGGGATCTGCTGGTGTCCAGTGGAGGAGGGATGCTGGCTTAGTTGCACCCTCAACCTACTCCAGCACAGCCATTCCTGCAGCTTTGCATGTCCAGTGCACTTAGCAGGCAAGCCCCAAAATATTACTGTTTCTGCAGCAGCACCTTTCCCTGCTGCATGGGGGCAGCTGGGACAGAGCAGTGACTGCTGAGCAAGAGAGGGCATAGGGTACTTGCGGAGTCTCCACAGGGCATCCTGCTGGCTGTCCTGCCCCACAGATCAGCTCCTCTGAACCCTGTAGGCTCTCTCGGGCTGTGCTCGTGTGCACTGGCTCTGCTGCAAGATGCAGGAGGCAGGGGAGAGGCACAGAGCAGTGACTACATCTATGTGCAGGAGATTTATTACCCTGAAGGAGGATGTTACCCTGCCCAGTAACCTATACCTGTAACAAACAAACAAACAAACAAATAAATGACAAGATGTAGGGTAATGTGGACGCGATGAGTTTGCATCTGAGCCCAAGCTTTGTAGGAGGTAATATAATCCATTCTAACATCTTTTTACTTCCTGCCATTTATCTTTGCAGTGTCCAGAAAAAAGGACAAGCAGCTATTTATCCTCATTCCAGTCATCCTGAGTTTGTCAATTAGCCTCATAATATTTATGTTGATTGGCCAGTGCAAGAAAAGGTAAGCACCAAGACAGCCTGTCCGAGCCATGTGCTTTTATGTTGGTGTGTCTATAACTATTAATAACTGCAGTTATAACTGAAACATCACATTAAATGTCTCAGGGCCAAACATTAGTAGATTAAAAGACTGGACACCAAACAATAGTTTATTTTCAGTAAACAACCTTCCTGACTGTGTCTGTTTCTGATATGAAATGCCCCTACAGCAACCCATAAACTCACTGCAGAGATTCAAATACAGCTCATAAGAGCTCAGACTGCTTCTGTTAAATGCAGCAGTTACTTGCATGCACAGCAGCATAAATAAAGCTATTATCATGCCCCAAACCACTCAAGAGCAGAGATTTGTCCTAGCTGTGTTAAAGCAGTGCCATTTTAATGGGCTAAATCCTCATTCTCCTGGCGCTCTCATCCCCGCTGTTTACATTCATGTCAGTCAGTGGTGGCACGAGGGGAAAGCAGATGCAGTGGATGAATTTGTCTGGTTTTACTAATGATAATTTCTTCAGGTCTGAGAGAGAAATGATCCCCCAGCACTGATAACTATTATCTTTTCCTGATGGCCATACAGCATAAGCAAGCAGGAAGCTTTTCTAATAAGCCTTTTAAGGCATCACTCATGAGGGAGAACTGGCTCTAGAAAAACCTTTGTGTGGTCCCCAGAAATGAACTGACACCTGTTTGGCAGTCGAAAGCATGGAGTCCCAGACACACACTCTTTGCTTTCATCCGCCCTCCAAATGTTTTGGTTTGTGAAATTCAAACGAAGTGTAGATGCTAGTGAGCAATCTGTGGAAAGCAAATGCCTCCTGCATTGCCACTGGGATGTGGCAGTGTCTGACAGGGATGCTGGAGCACATCCTCAGCTCTCGGTGTGGGGAATAACAGTCTGTGTCCATTTCAGATCCCCATCAGGAAAGCCAGTGCATGGATCTGTGGGGTGCTAACTCTGCCTGTGCCCGCCGTACCACTTGTGTTTGGTGGGTTGCTCGTGGAACACCATCCCAAGGACAGCCGAGGAGCCCTGAGCTTTCTGCAGCCCGGATGGGTCTTCCCTGCCTGCTGCCATTTGTGAAGCTGGTTGTTGAAACCCCACTCCTTAAGCGGCCCAGGAAAACTGGAGGGGTTTAAACTGACTGCGGGAAAACTGAGATCTAAACTGACTCTGAAGCAAGGTGTTTCTGATAACAGGACAAGGGAGAAAAAAGAGGCAGTGAAACTGCCATGAATAAAGATAACACGTTTTTCTTTGCGTTTGTTTGGGTTTTTTCTTTTGTGTGGACTAGAAATCTGTCAGCAGGAGGCACACGGAGGGGCAGCACCTCACACACAATGGTACATGCATACAAAAATCTGCATCCAGCCCCTGTACCCCACCTTGCTCCCACCAGGTCTTCCCTGTCCCCAGATTCTCAGCCTGCTGAAAGCATCTAAATGCTGAACAGGAGCTACCTGAGCTATTTATTTCATTAGCTGATATGCCTTATCTGTTGAAAAGCTCAAGTGGGGAGGCCTTGAGAGAAACTTCTGCTTTAAAGAGGCATGACCACAGCTACTGCAAAGGACAGAAGATTCAGAGGAGAAGCGAGGGTTACTCCAGCAAATGTGACATGGGATTTCTCTAGAAAGTGGACATTGGCACCAGAATTCCATAAAGCACACCTGATGTTTCTCAGCACCAAATATTCAGCAGATGAAATTGCTGACTGATTTTTTAGGAACCATGCCCTATGATGATGATAGAAAAAAAATTTTTTTAAATCTTCACTGGATGAGATAGCCTTTTCCAAGCCCATTCTGGGTTTTTTTGGTTGAAGAACTAAGCAAGGCAAACACAGAGGTTTAGTGTGGTTTCATTTTATCTGAAGAACCCTGAAAACATATTTTCTTGCAGGAGCATTTATTCAAAGTGGGAATTTCTAATGAACAGTAGAAGCTCAGAGAGAAAATCAAGTTTGTGTCAATCAGCCATGTAAAGAGCCATACTAATCCAATCAGGAACAAAACAACACAGCAAGTGCTGTCTTACACATCCAACTGCAAAATTATTCAATCACTATCAGCTGCTTCCACTGCTAAATGGGCAACAGCCCAATGTAATTTGGGGAGCAACCAAAGGAGGAAAGAACCAGGGAAAAAATGGTCAATGCAGAGACTGAAGCAGAAATGACATTTCATGGTTGTTGTAATTCTGCTGAGACACGACCTCTGCCTATACTGTCTCCTGGGGCTCCTGGCCAGCCACCATGGGATGGCTTTACTTTGAAAAATTTGGATTTTCAGAACTGCCATCAGGCCTCTGATGTTCTGCCGGCCTCTTAAACAGTTAAAATGTCTACTAAGAACACGTGAGTGCATTGTGAATGTCCCCAAGGGGAAAAGTAGGGCAGGCAGCCAAGCCCAGCCTGTTGTCCTGGGTATATCTGGTGTGATCTCACCTACTTTACCAGGTGAAAATGCTGGGCACAGGCATTTGGATTGGGAAATACTGCAGCAGCCCCAACCTGCTGGATGGGTTTAAACTGGGCTAAAGTCTCTAGTCTATTTTTACCCCCCAAAAAAGGTACGAAGGGAAGGATAATTAAAGTGCATGGGTGCAAGTAAGAGATAGCAAAGGAAAGGCTGTTGTACCTCCACAGCTAGAACTCATCCCAAAAAAGATCAGAGCTATTTCAGTAACCACAAAATATAAAAGTTAGGCTGAAGCCTGCCTAGAAACCTGCCTAGTAACAGAGTGATAAATTAAGTACATCTACTTATGGTATCTGTACGCTGCAGCTTTACAGGGGCATTTAGGTAAGGAAAGCTGGGCTTGGCCCCAGGGCAGGGCTCCTGCTCCCCAAACTCACCCCTGCAGAGGGTCCTCACTGCAGCAGCAGCAAAACACCTCCCACCCACTTTCTCATGGCTTCACATCTGCAGCATTTGCAAAATTTAGCCCTAAGAGATGGCCACTCACCTTCCTAACATCCTGAACCTCACTAGAGTTTCAGTAGGGTTTTTTTTATCCTGTGCTTATAAATTACACTAATGCATTTCTTTCACACGGTGGTCTCATTACAGTGTTCTAATTCATTTGCTGTAGTCCATAATTAATATTTTTAGTAAAGCACTTTTAAAATCCCTCCTTTGGCATGCTCTGCTCTTATTGTTCCCAGCTGATGTCTGGGTTCCACGTATTTGTACCATCTGAGCTCCACATGTTTGGAGAGACATGCCTTTGTCTTTGCATACCCGTGAGTTTAGAGTCTTCTTTCTGTCTTTGACTGATAAAGTCTTAGAGCAATTTGTTGAAGAATAAACCCAACTTTTCCTACACAGCTTTTCTGTCTCTAGAGAATGTCAATACTTGTCTCACATACCAAAGCACGATCCTGTGCATGCTGCAGGGAAATGCAAAATCCATTTAGTCTGTCATATTCTAACTGCTTTTGGGAAGTAGCAAAACAGGGAAGATGAATGCCAAGGTCTCTGAACTCAAAAATCACCCTTCTTCTCTGACTGAGGTATATTTTTAAGCTGCCAGCAAGAGAATAATTTGAAAATCAGTTTACATTCTGTTTACTTATATCCATCCTCATATTTTTAAATTTTTCTGACTGGTCTCTCAGTACAAGTGTTTCAACCACTAGAACTTGCCAATGGCTTCAAGACATAAAGCAAGGCTGGCATCTTGCACAGAAACGTAGGAATTTCCACCCGAACATGAGGGGGAACTTCTTTGCTCCTGCTGTGAGGGAGAAAAAGCACTGGAACAGGCTGCCCAGAGGGGTTGTGGAGTCTCCTCTGGAGATATTCAAAAGCTGTCTGGACACAATCCTGACCAAAGTGCACTTGGAGATCCTGCTGGAGACGGGGTTGAACAAGATGAGCTCCAGTGTTCCCTTCCAGACCTACCCATTCTGTGGTCTCTCAGGAGCTCTTTACTCCTCTTGCACCTGAAGAAATGGAAAGGTGGATGTTGTATCTCACCGGCTGAGGCATCCACGCTGAAATTTTCCATCTTGTACAGGAGCTAGAAATTCCATGGCCACTGGGTGTCAGCATCTGTGCTTGGATGCAGAGGACGTGGAAAGCAGGTGCAGCATCGGTGCGGCCAGAATTCGGTATTTAGTGCATGAAAATTAAATAGAGGGGATAATGGCTCTGTCACCGTAAGAAAGAGGAGCCTTGTTCTTTCTGTCCTGCTAAGCAGAGAGGTGTCACCCCTTTGCTCCATCATTCGGCTCTGGTGTGACTGCAGGGCAACAACACCTTGTGCCTGGTGGCACTGTGACCATGGCCCAGTGCTGCTACACTGACCAGATCCATGTCTCCCAGGGCACGTGCCAGCCAAAACCAGCCCCTGCTGCTGCCCTCCCCCATGCTCATGCCACTGAGCACCCTCAGAAATGTCCCTTCAGCCCAAACTGGAGGTTTGGCCGAGCAGGAACCGTGCCCTGCGGTGTGTCCCTGCCTCACTCTGGCACCAGCTCCTGCAGCCCTGAGCCACCAGGGATCTCAGCACCCATCCCTGAGCCACTGCAGCTCCAGGGAATGCCTAGATCCTGGAAGGACAACACAGCCCTTCTGGCTGCAGCTTCTAGATGTCAAGGCTTTGGGACTGCAGTAGCTAATGATATAATCCAAAATCTAAAGAGCTTCACAAGCCCTGGCAGGTTTGCAGCTCACTGCCTTGTGTGGCATTTGTACATTCGAGGGTATTGTCAACCTCTTTATTTCTATGTAGAAGCTAGATTTTCTCAGGAGGGTCTCTGGTTTCCACAGCCTCAAGGCAAACAAATACAGCTGATGCATGTGCTTAACAGAGCAATTTGAAGCAACATATTGTGGCTGAGCTGTCTGAACAGCTGAAATGGCTTTGCAAACTGCCTGTGTCAAGTTACCCTTCCCAGAGTACAGAGAGATAAAACAACCAGCTGAAAAATGACAGACACCACAAGGCTTAGCCCAAAATCGAGGCTTCATGTCCCTGCCATCCTGGGCTGCTTGCCTCCTGCGTGCATCTGCATCCAGACACAACATAGGACTGCTAAATTCAGGAAATAAAATGCCATTTCAGCAAGTCTTACACCATCAAACACATTAAAAAAACCCCAGAAACTAATTTAAAAATGTTAAACGTGGCTTTGATATTTCCTTTCTTGATGGGTTTGCCCAGGAAACAATCTCAGTGTCTAAGTGTGTCTCAGACCAGGGAGAGCTGAGTGTGGGTGCTTCCCTAAGGTGGGAGGCTGGATGAGCACGGTGGCAGCACTGCTGTGGTCCCCAGTGGTGCGTGCACTCACCTCTGACAGCACGGACAGCCTGCACAGCACCTCTGACTTCTCTGAGATCCAACTGAGGTTGCATTGTCTTGCCCTTGATGGAAGGTATGAAAGGTTCCAGCAGTTGCAGTGAGGGGATTTGAGCACTGGCCATCAGTGATCATCCACAAACGATGGGTTTTTTTCCTTGCCTGAGGAGCTGTGAATGGAGGTGACAAAGGCATGTCCCACTTTTGGTGTGGTTGGATGTCACCAAAGCCACCCACCTCACCAAAGCACCAGTGACTTGCAGGAGTTATTTTCATTTGGGGAAAAAAAAAAAGTACTTAATATCAGGGGTTTTTACAAACCGGGGAACACCTTCCTTTAATGTTATCTAAATATCTTGGTGATTTAAAAATGAAGGAAGGGTGGCAGAATACTCTTCAGTGGAATTCATGCAGTAATGGAGAAAACATGCAGAGCCTGATCTTCCTAGGGGTTACAGCCTCTCTCCAAGGCTGCTCTTGGCCATGTCACCCTCCCCAAGCACCCTCCCTGCATGGACATGGCACACAAGTAACAGCAGACAGATGCCAACAGTGCGTTAAACACCCAGAGCAACAGCTGTCCTGCAGGAGACACAAACATCAGCAGCACATGCAGATGTGAAGCTGCCCTAAATTTTAACAAATGCAACCAGGCAGTGGTCTAATATGTCGGTGAGTGCAACATGAAGTGGCTACAGAAAATTTACACGGGAGGAGGAAACAGAGACAGCAGACACAGGATCCCATCCTGTCTCTAGGTACCCAAACATCCTTTGCGCCCTCACAGGGTCTGATTGCAGAGCCGGGGCTGCCCAGGGAGCCTGAGAGAGTCATTGTGGCACCAAGAGGCCCCCACCTCATGCACGAAGCCCAGAAGAGAACAGTCCTTGCCTTTTATCTGATGATGTTCCAGCTCTTAACTGTTGAAATGGAGATATGTCCCAACCTTTGGGACTCTCAAATTGATCTTGGCTGGTAGCTGCCCAGAAGTCTGTGGCCGTGGTGCCAATTTATTTAGAAACACTCATGCTGAGAAAACAATAACCTTGTTGCCTGCCAGGTTCAGCAAAGTTCACTTTTAACAACAGAGAGCTTAAAAGGCCAACAGCACAATTTACTTTACTGAAGCAAAAGCATTAAGTTCCTGGCTACAGCAACAAAGAAAAGCATTTAAAAAGTCAGGTAGTGCAAGCACAAAGCAGGCTCAGCCCTGAAAACTTCTCACCAGTGTTTGCTCAACCACACTGGCTGAAGGCAGCCCAAAAGGATATTACCTCAGTGTTGTGGCTCTCCTGAGCAGACTGAGACTATCTCCAGTAACACTGAATGTCCATGAAAATGCTGTTGTATAAACAAAACACACTTACGTGACTGCATGCAGCCAGGCTTGGGCTAGCCAAGCTGGTTGATTCTGGATGCTTCTGAGAATGCAAGTGAAATATTGCTTCACACAGTTTAGGGCTGGCTCAGGGCTGAGAACACACAGCCTTTGCAATGCCTTGACTTCATCTTGTCCTGCGTGTGGGAGATGCACTGACTTGGCACGGCCTCGCCTGCCTTCCTCCAAAATTGTGGCGTTTTTCATGGCTTTGCTACAACTTGGAAGTACCATAGCGTAAAAATAGCGTTCTCTCTTCAGGATGTTTGTTCCTCCCACACTTTGGGACGTGTCTCTGGGGAGGTGCTGCTGTGCAGATGGTTGGCTTGGTGCCTGAGTTCCGCCAAACCAGAGGCTGAGGAGAAATGGGCTGACCTGGGGCCTCCTGCTGTGCCTATGGGATAAATTCATGTATGAATGCAAGAGCTGAGCCCTCAATAAGCATTTCAGTCGCTGTTACTGCTGCCTCACCACGAAGTGTAGTCCCAGACCTGGAATACCCCACTTGTTAGAAACCTGCTTCTAATTCCTACTTTATTTCTGCCCTTTCTGTGTATCAGTGCCTTCCTCTAGCTTAAATAGCTCCTCTCTCTCCTCATTCAGAACAAGCACTCCCTGATATCCTGATGGAGAGCTTTCTTCACCCATCTTTGGCTGCTGGGAGGAAAAAGCCAAGGTTTCTGCTCTTTTCTCATAAAAGGCCCTGCCCGGCCTTGTGTCCCCACACCGTGCCTACCACCAGGGCTGTGGCTCAGGCCCAACACACAGTCCCACCTATTCTTTAAAGCAAAAGTGTCATCTAAATACAGACCAATAGGGAACCACATTCATTTACCCTCAAGGGGTAAAGGTCTGGCAAAGGGAACCCACCACTGCTGACCATGGGCCGCTGCATCACTGCTGTGTTGCACAGTCAGCACCTCATCCCTGCGCTTTGCTAAATGCCATCACAGTATGGCCTGGTGTGGGATACAGGCAGTTTTGTCTTCAGTATACCTAGAGAAGGTACAAGAGAGAACAAATGCTCACTTGAGGGTTATCCCACCCGTGCTCCAGCCTTGTGGCTGTGCTGCAAAAAGAAAAGGGGGCGAGTACTTAGTTGAGGGGGCCAGACCTTGCCATGGCTTCACTGGTGAGCCACTGCGACCTGTGGGTCTTCTCTGGAGACATCCTGGGGCATGAACCACTGGTGCCTGCAGTGAAGGAACCCCCAGCACAGCTGAGATCTCTGCTGGGCAATTGCACTTACCTGTTGCTTTGAGCAGTGTCATGATCTTTGGAGAATGCTGGCTCCACAGGAGAGGCAGTGAAATCTTCCTCCCCAGAATGTCACAGAAGAGCTGTTCTAGCTATCAGTCAGGGAAAAGGACCCCGATTAAAGTCTTCAGTGTCTTTGATGAGCATCCATCACTGGCACTCACCTGTCCTTCTGCAGGAGGAGACACCAACATCAGCAGCACACATAGATATAAAGCTGCTCTCAGTTTTAACAAATGCAACCAGGCAGTAGTCCAACAGGCACTAGTTTTCGGATTTTTTTTTTAGTGTATCAGAAATTTAGATCACTCAAAATGCCACAATTTGATCCTATTAAAAATATATGTTGGATGATTTGGCTGTATTTTAATTAGACATTAATTTATCCAATTTATACAATTCAAGCATAGGAAAATTCAGAACCGTGGATTTAACATGCCCCTGTGTGGTGCTGCATGATTCATTTTTCAAGTCTCCTAAGCTTTGGTACCCACTAAAGTCACAAAGCAGCCACCATTGTCCCAGGAAACTGCTGGGAAAATTGCATTTATCTGCTAAGAGATCCTTTGGTTTTGGGGGAAGCAGAAGATAAGACAACATTCATGAGAGATGTAATACATAAGAAGGATTGCTCCAGAGTCTTGGTTTTACACAATAATTTGTCACCCAATAATTGTCACTGCTATGAGCAGTCTGTATAATTCTCTTGTTGTCACCACCCCAGAGCAACCAGAGTTGTTTGGCCTGTGTCACCACTAGACATTTACCCACTTGCCAGGCCCCTCCACAGATCCTTGGAGCTGTGGCCCAGGAGGACGGGCTCATGCAACCTTTTCTGTGGCTGCAGTGCTCAGCAAAGGGTGGAGTGAATCCCACTGTGCCAGGACTTGGTCCTAAAACAAGGACCAAGATCCCTCTTGGAGAGATCCCATGGGAGATCTTCCCGGAGCAGAAACCTTCCTGCTGCCACACTCCCTCCAAATGTACCTACACACACTTCTGCTGTCAGCAAAACCTGGGATTTAGGACAGTCTTAAGCAAAATTTTTCAGTGGGTAGCTCATGCACTTGACTGTTCATTGAAGATGTTCTGGTGTGGTTCTTTAATCCGCAAGTGTGCCTCATTGCATTGATTGTCTGTCTTGTATAGATCCAAAATCCCTCACCTGAAGCCTCCCCGTCTCCATGTTGTTATGGGATTGCAGCATCCCTGCACAGCTGGGAGGGAATGGCACATCACAGGGATGTTTTCAGACAGCTTCAGAGCACAGGTTTCTGTGTGTGTGAAAGCAACAAGCGGAAGACCTGAGACTTACAGAAAAATGAGGGAGAGACAGAACAGATAATAACAACTTCATAGTTAAAAATGAAAAAAACTAAAGTATTTGTTTGATACATGCACCCCCACAAACTACATTATCACTGGAACAGCCCCCATCTCACAGTAACACCAGCAGTTACAGTTGATCTCCCCATCACAGGTTTCCTCCACAGCTTTTCAGATACTCCCATTTTTTCAAGGGAAGACTAGAGTGTGATGACATCTCCTGTGGCTCTCTGGGGTCTCTGGGGTGTGTGTGTTCATGCACAGAGATGTGTGCACACATCTGTCTATCTCTGTCCTTCTGCTTCACCTGCACAAGGCTTGGTGGTCTTCGTGTGCCTTTTCCTAGGAAAAAGCTTCTGATGCCTTTTCCGCCCCCAAAATGGAGACAAAGCCAAGTGCAGTTCTTGGCATGTAGCTATCCTAATGATACTGTGACACAGAGAGGAAAGCCATCCAAGAGACATCTGCTCCTTTATCACATGACGGGCTCTGCTTTTGGAATGCACAATTTGTCTGCCACAGTATCAGACACCCTTCAGTAGCTCAAAGGTAAATGATATTTCTGAAGGGCTGCTTGTGGTTTGCTTTTCTTCCTCAAAAGATGTTTCTTCTTTGGAATTTGGGTCTCCATATCCAGGGCCCTCATGGCTCCAACACCTTGGATGCTGACTGGGAAGAGTACTGGGCACACTCCACACCAGTGATGAAACTCTTCACAGGGCTCTCCAGAGGAAAGGCTCTAAGGATTGACATGAGTGTCTTTGCAGGGAAAACAGCAAGAACCACACTGTTCACAGTGATTACTCACACGTCTTAACATTTACATCTTTAAATTATCACTCAGATAAAAACTATCACAGACTCACAGTCGTTCAGACAATAAGGAGCCCTGAGGCGGGATGCCTTGAGACTCCTCAGCATTGGCTCTGAACTGTGTCACCTCCCAAATGCTACAGCCTCTGGGTAGCTGCTCTTATCTTCAGCAAGCACAGGACGGGAGGAGCAGGCCTTCTCCTCCAAGCACGGTCTGTGAGGCAGGCATGTGTCCCCAAAGCCACCACGGCTGATCCCACAGATGCTACACCCCAGACCTGGCTGTGTGGGGCAACATGGAACAGATGTAGATGAGCCAGCTCAGGTCCAGAAACTAGGCTGCCCAGCCACGAGGGTTTGTGCCTCAACACCACGGCCAGCCTTGCTTCTGACTCGGGCAGGGAAGACTGCAAGCCCCTACAGCTCAGGAAAACACCAGTTCTGACCTGGGCTGCCCCCAGGAGCAGATTCCCCAGTGCAAGTCAAAGGGGGTGGTCTGTTTGCCCCATGTGTGCTGTCCCATGGGCAGCCTGCCTGCACAGCTCCATCTGGTTTGGGAAACAAAGCAGCCAGCACATCTCGGCCTCCAACCATTTCCAAGGAATTATCTTCATTTCTTCAGTCCAAATCAAAACAAAACACTGCCACAGACACTACTTGTAAGACAAAACCATACCTGAGCCGAGATTTGAGGACTCACACAAAGCTTCCAGCAGGGGTTCCCACAAGACAGCCCCAGGCAGGGCTTCTGGAGCCACCACCACAGTTAGTGACTACATCTCTGGAGAAGCAAATGTGCTGTGGGGACAACTTGACTTTGGTTAAGTTTCAGAGAACGAAATCAATTATTCAAATTCACATAGTTTAAAAAATGTAAATTTTAACAGTTATTCCTGGAGGGAGCAATTTGAAGAGGGAGAATAGTCTATCACTGCTTTCACATTTAACAAGTTTTGGGGTTGGGAGTGTTGGGACATCTGCTGACACTAATTCCTCTGATTCAGCAGCTGTGGGCCATACTTCAAGTATATGTCCTTATCCTTATTTTTTGTTGTTGGTTTGGTTTTTTTGGTCAGGACATATTTTAACTGGGTACACATGAAAGAAAGAGAGGGCATGTTCACTTATTTATTTTCTGATAGACCATGAAAAAAATAATGAAGAATGATTAAACCAACAAACTTTCTTTAATAAATTAATAGCAGCATCACAAAACCCTGATGTGAATGACCCAAAGAAAGTTGGGTACGTGACAGTATTTAACCATTCACAGAAATGTTCTCCCCCGCTGGCTGGGAGGAACGCAGGCGCTGTAAGGCAGTCCCCTTGGCTCTTCATCCAAACAAGAGATGGACATCAGAACGGGTCCAGCTGAGGTTGGCATATTTACAGTTCTGGCGCTGAATTTTTTTAAAAACACTTATAAAAATTCTGAAAATTCTCTGTTCAGTTCTCATTATTTACATCCAAATATAGCAGGTTCCCTTTTTGCCCATACAACAGAACTGGCAAGGGTGAGACATGAGGCTCCTATGCAAAGACAATGCCTGTGTGTAAATTTACACTGAGCTCGAGGATGCTGTGGAAAATGAGCTATTCACATGACCTACACATGTGCTAGAAGCTACTGTAATTCAACTTATTGCTAAATGCTTTCAAAATCTGGTTGGTTCTTAAATATATATATATGTGTATATATATATAAGTACAAACTCACACCTGTATATATACATACACATATATACATGTTTGGAAGAGATGTGCTATAAATTCACCCAAAGGGAAAAAATTTAAAATGCACTGTGATTTTTCTAATTTTTCTGTACTGTTTGAGGCAATAAAATCTGACTCAGGGTAAAGGGCAGTCACTGAAGGTGCATATTTGTGTCTCTGGCCAGTCGTTTTCCTACTGATTTCCTGACCTTTTTGGAGGGGCAAGTGGATTCCCAAGCATTCAAGCCCCTGGTGGTATCTGCAGGCTGGCACACGGAGCAGCTCTGCTGCCTTCTGCAAGCAGGAAGCTGCACTCTGCACTGGGAGATCTCATCTGCCTGCAGGTAAGTACTATGAATTTATCCCAGGAAGGGATGAGGGAGAAAAGAAGACCATCAACTTCAATGCAAGAGTCTGGGATCAACCCAGCAGCAGATACAACCCATATGTTGTGGTTTAGTAGTGGCCACAGCAAGCTTGTTGGTACACAGAGCAGTGCAACAGCACAATGTCACCTAAAGCGCTGGCAGAATTTTCCAGTTCTTCTACAAGTTAATTTTAATGGAAGGAACACAGCAAGCTTAGAGTACAAGCAATTCATGTAAATAAAATGCGATTTATCCATGCCTAGTGTAAGCTTCTCTGTTCTGACAATTATCTTAGCCAGAGGCTGTCAGTGATGCTAAATGCATCCATGTTAGATGGGCACTGCAGCATCTGTGTGGTAGTTAATGAAGATGTAAAAACCTTATGGCTGATATCTGGCATTAGACAATACTCCACATAAGGAAATCTGCGTGAGAGGCATCACCCCGGGGGCACAGTGCCAGAAAGACACAGTGCCTTGGAGGGTTTGTGTATACAGGAATGCAGAGGGAAATTAATTCAAATCATACATGGTGTGTATCAAAAGCAGATTACTTAAACTGCGTTTAATCCCAGTGTGGATGCTTTCATTAAACATGTAAGTGGTGTTAATATGATATACTATAATTTACTTTGGGAGTAAAAGGGAATAAATCAAATTTAAAAGTTACTCCAGATTAACATTCCATGTAGACTGGCTCCAGGCCTGCTTCCTTCCTGCCCCTGGTCACCGTTTGCTTTAGAGCCATGAGACCAGCAAATTATTCCCATCACATGCTCTGTTCAGCTCTGTCATCCCCTTCTGAGACAGAAGCAGGGGTTCCACCTCACTTACACCTCTCTCCAGCATTCCCCAGGGAGGCACATCCTGCTCCTCACAGCTTGACCCTGGCCAGCACCACACACAGAGAACCTTCTGCTCAACGCCAAAAGCAGTGTTCTATCGCCAGCACTGTGCTGAAAAACAAAAGCAAATGCTAAACCAGCTAAAGAATAACAGGATGTGAGGAGCAAGAAGACCAGGGATTTTGGTTCTTCCAAAGCTCAGAGTGCTCTTCTTCAGGTAGGCCAAAGCCCCTGATCCTCCAGCAATCTGTGAAGGCAGTGCTGGCCACACTGAGCACAGCCTGCTCCATCCTAGAGCTGATGCTTATCTGAAAGACCAAAGGAGGGCTTTTAATGAATCTCAGGCCTTCCATTTATTGAATGTTTGAAATAGGTAACTGGGGATCGCTCTGTTTCTCACACTTCTTCTCCAAGTCTGAAAGTGACCCCAGCCAGGACTGCAAAACCACACCAGAACTGCATTCCCTGCCTTCCTTAGGGCAGCCAGAGCCTCCTGAGGAACCAAAAGAAAACAGCAGGTTGGAGAGGGAGCCAGAAGCTAACAAAGGTCCCTTGAAGTGCAAGATTGACCCAGTATGGCAGAAGCCATTACACATAACAGGACATGTCTGGCCAGGTGCCTGCATGGCCACTACACTGTTGTGATGTCTCTCTGCCAGGTTTCTGTAAAGTCTTTACACGGCACAAATAGGGGTGAGGATTTAAAGTATATATTTACTGTCAACTTGAAAAAGAAAGTTATACTGACCAAGTCTAATAGCATGTATTTGATATATAACTATTAACGTGCCATTCTGGACTCCAGCAAATTCCACCTGAGATAAATATTCAGCATTTTTGTTCATGCACTGGAAGAAGAATTCAAACATTTTGTCCATGACATATGCAAAGTAACTAATAGTTCTGATCTAGTATTAACAGTAAATATAGAACCTTAAACTTCACTGCAGTATATTAATATATATTATTTTAAGTACTGGACTGGAAAGACAACTCTTTTTTCTCTTTAAAAAAAAAGAAAGCTTTGTTCAGAATGCAATATTTACATTGTCCTTTGACTGACACTTACATTTTTACACAATATGTTTTGGCTACAGATACACCGTAGCAAAGGTCTGTGAGAGTCACTTTTACACACAGCTCACTCTTTCACTTACAACATTACAGCTGTTTATGGAGAGCTCTGAAGTCCCTGGTTGCATCTCAAGGCCCTCCTCAGCTTCATCTAGTTCCATGCTGTTGAATTCATTGCCATTTCGATAACTAGTTAAAGTCAGGTCTTTCCCATATAAAGCTGTTGAAGCAACATTCAGACACTGATTCTGCCGCAGTGCTGATTTTTTACTGGGCTTGTACTGGCAGCGGATGTAATTGGAAAAAGCCCTGCGGTAGGTTTTGTTGAAGAGGGTGTACACCAGGGGATTCACCCCAGAGCACACGTACCCCACCCAAACAAACACGTCGAGGAGTTCACTCAAGAGGTCTTTATCGCAGGCTTCCTTGCAAAGGACAGACATGACATTAGTGATGAAAAACGGGCACCACATGATGAGGAACAAAAAGAAGACGATGCCCAGGACCTTGGAGGCTCTTCGCTCGTTGTTGATGGACTGCATCGTTCCTTTCCGGAAAAGCACTGCCTCCTTATTTACAGGGGAGTTCAAGTGGGATGCCCCCTCGTGATTGTGAAGCATTGAAATGTTCTCTGTGTTGTTTTCCTTCTTGAGGCAGTTCACGCTGCTCCTCCTCTGCTTGGGCACCTCTCCACACATGAACACCGTGGCCTGTCTCTGCAGCACCTGGACAGTCAGGCAATACGTGATCACCATGATGATGAGAGGGATGAAGAAAGCCATGAAGGATCCAATGAGGACGAAGTTCTCGTCGTTAAGGACGCAGGTCCCATTTACAAACACCCTGGAGTCATCCTGCAAACCAATGACTGGAATAGGCATAGATATCCCTAGAAAAATGAAATGAAAAAGGAGACGGTTACCTGGACAGATGGGGCTCCAAAGAGGCAGCAGAGATGATGCAGGTCCTGCATGCATTCAGCCCACTGCCCAAAGCTGTTTGGAAGAGAAGGTACTGCTCCCAGGTGAAAGGGAAAACATTAAACATTTCTGGGAGCACAGCTCGAGAGTATGACATCCTCCTCGAGGAACAGCAGCAGCTTTGCTGTGCTCCACAGCTGACTCAGTGAATGCAGCCTGACACCTGTTTTTCTAGCATTAACTGGAATTTGTGGGTGTAGAAAAGGCAGTCACTGCTCTGCTGTGTTCCAGCTGACCACTCCATATCTGCCAGTTTGGGAGGGTTTTGAAATCAGTGACATAGAGTAGAAAGGAGCAAATTTTAAAGAGAAAAACTGTTAAAATATGAAAGAATTACAGCTATGAAGATTTAAAAGCAAGATTTTTACAGTAGTTAAAATAATCCTGATAGAAAAATGGCCACTTTTGCCATGGCATCACAGACACATGGAAGCAAAGTTCCAGCTCTCTGGGCCCTTGTGGACAACCTCAGTGCAAACAGTGTTCTCTGCAAGATGTCACTCAAATATTTTTCACATGTTCTGAGATCCAAACTTCATCCCTTGATCTGTGAAGCTCAGTCCCACATCAGGACAGACACAAAAACTTCCAAAATCAACAACATATTTTGGAATGCCACAACCTGTGTGTACAGGAGAACACAGAAAACATGTGATGGGCCAGATCTAGTTGGAGCATTGTGGGTTCATCTAGTCCTGTCCTGTGTCTTTGGCAAGTACCAGAACTTTAGGGCCACAAACTTCAAAACTGGTACAAAATGGGGCAGCTGCAAGCATTATGTCTTAGAAAATTCTGAAGCAAGAATTTCATCCAGATCTCCTTTTCAAAATAACCTTTGAGAGATGTATCTTCATGATAAATCTTACGAATGCTTGATCTCATTTCTAACTCCACAATGCTCAGTGGCATTCAGTTCCTCAACCTATATGTTTGTCATCTGAACAAAGTGGTTTTGCTCATTCAAATTTGCTGGCTGATAATTTCCTTTGACTCCCCTCAGTTCCTCTACTGTGAGAAACAGTGAATAATCACTATCTGGTCACCTTTTCCACCTTCTTAGTGATTTTATAGACCTATTATCATCTCTCCTGTCTGACATCTCTTTTGGAGCTGAAGAATGCTACTCTATTCACTCTCTCTCCTCATGCCAAACTCATCCTAAGCCTTTGATTATCTTTCTCATTTCTTTTCAAGTTCTTTTCTGCCCTTTTAAAGAAACAAAAAAATCCCTGCATATCCAAGAAGTTAGAGAGCAACAGAATGTCTTGTGTGCTCCTGTCTGGGCACCTGGCTGTCATGGAGCACCACTCCTGAGACACGTCTGTGGCTGGCCATGCCCTCCTTGAGCTCCTCCACCTGAGAAATAACCAGCACTGAGGCCACTGTTGTGCCTGAATTACTTTTTTGGGAGTTTCTGTGAACATCACAGGTCATAGAGCTAATCCTGTGGGACTGTGAATTTCTAAACAGGAAGAAAAACATGCTAAAGGGATTAACCAGGGCATTTTTCCCGCTCCAGCTAAGTGTTTTCCAGGATTCTGGAGAATTCATCTGCAATTTGTCATTACCAGAAAATTACCATTTGGCAGTAATCAAGTGACGGAATTTCTTCTGAAAATTAATGATTATAAATGCCTTCTGTGATGTAGCCTGTGTTTTCTTAGCTCAAGTACTAGTTCCAGGATTTGTTCTTCTTCCCCTCTCCATGCCAGTGCTCATCAGCTCACCTTTGGCCAGGCAGCTGCCTCCTTTCTCATATGTTACCTGTTATCTTGCTTGTGCCAAATTCCCTGCAACTGCAGTAACCTTCATCCCATAAATCCATCATTAAAGACATTGCCCTAGTGCCTTGGCTCCATCAAACCACAGACATTTGGGAAATGGTGGAAGTTAGACTGAGCACTCTTTACACGAAGAAGAAATCTGAATTAAGTCAACGGCATTACACTGGGATTATATTTGTATGTTTAATTTTATGTTTTTGTGCCTTCTATAACACCTACCCTTTGAAATAAAACTCCAAGATGAATGAAAGTTCATTCATGAAGTAGTTGTCATTTAAGTTGGTGTTATTGTTTTAGCCAAGAGAAATGAGATGAGGTTTCGGGATATCTTCACACATAAACTGACAGTTATGTGACACACATAAAGTACATTTGGGAAGAATAACCTAGGTCTGGGATATGATGGATGTACAAATCAAGAGCACTGATGGCAGCCTAAAACTCTGCATGAGCATGAGATAGCTCAGCATTAATGACAGGGAATGAGGGGGTAGCTGCTGTAATGGAAAATTGTCCCTCACCTCTCACATAACAAAATGAGATTTCAAACTGAGAATGCACAGAAGAAAGAGAGCACTAAGTCTTTATTTGCACTTTCTTCCAGTCTGGGAAAATCCCATCATTAACAGCAGTAGGAAGAAAGATGCCCTCAGATAAGCTGCCAACACACTTTGATTCAGCTGTCAGGTGGATTCAGCGCTGCTGAAGGGGCGGCACTACCCTCATCTCAAATGCCTTCTTTCACCTCACACCTCTCCTTTGAAACTCATTCTTTAATATGTGATTTATCACCAGTCCACTGCACAATTGAGTCTGAAAGGGAACTAATTCTGTACATACATGGCCAACGGGGACTAACTCACAGTGAGAAGTGTGGAAGGTCTCAGACACCTCAGAGGGGCTTCCTTCACGGGGGATTACTGCAAAATCGCTGCTGCCACAATCCCAAATGCACTAATACCTGCCTGCAGACACAGCTCACAGCCTGGCCCTTGTTTCAGCAGGGCACCTTGATCAGCCCTAAGCATTCCCAAGATTCCTGGACATGGATGAACATGGACGCCTGCCTGACTTGAGTTCTGCTGTTTGAACAAGTGCAGAGACTGCAGACTCGAGCAATCCACAGCACTAACAATGCAGTTTTAACTGTCCATAATTTAAGAACTGAGGTCAGTTGGTCAGAGAATACCAGAGTCCCTGCAGTGCAAGGAGGGTGAGTGCCAAATCAGGCAAGAGGCTGTGGAGCCAATTGCTGTCCACAGCCTTTCGTCAGTGCAGCTCTCCGAGCCCCAGTGCAGAGCATTTCATGAGTTTCTCCCTGACACACTCCTCATCAACAAACATCAGGCTGACTCAGTGAGCTGAAGTCTCCAGCCTCAGAGGCATTTTCCAGCTGTGTCAAACAACCCTTTCTAACTGAGGCGGCAGCAAATTCCCCCAAAGAGGCAGCACTGCTCCAAAAACTTGCAGGGCTGAAGTGTTGCAAGCTTATTGCACATCACAGTGCTCTTCAGAGCAAACTTGGTCCTCTTGTCTGAAGTCTGAGCAGTGCCTGGGGCACCTGGTTTTGCCATCAAGAAGTGACAACCAGCCACTACCAGTCAGTAAGGCCTGAGCCAGGTCCCTGCTAGCCTCAACACTGGGAGCTCTGGGCACCATTCTGCCAGGCAGCAGCTTGAGCAGGACATCCCTTTCCACCACAGCAGAGAAGATGAATGTGATTTTTTTCTCCTCTACCCTCCTTTAGCTTCTGTTTGACAGAGCAGCAGGAAGCCACAGAGAGAGAGAGATTCTCCGGATTACAAATCCAATTACAAGTGTTGTGCTAACTGCTGCTTGTCAGCTTTAAAGATGTCCTTAAGCCAGTAGAAATGTTCACCAAATGGGGCTGAGATGATGCTGTGGACACAGAGTAACAGATGCTCTTCACAGACTCTACATTAATAAAACAAAGACCGAATGACTACAAATACAGATTTACAAAATACTTACTAGAGAAAAAGTTGGCTAAAAAGTCCAAATTGACATTCGCAGATATTTAGACTTAAATGGAAAACAATATCGTTTTTGTGTTAGTACCTTGTTTTCTTCAGTGAAAGCCCATGAGACTGATAGAGATTACAGAGATTACTGAATAGGTCTTTCCTATAACCTAGATGGTTATTTCCCTAGACTTTTGGAGCAATTTTGACTGTCCTACAAGAAGACATTTTCTCCAAGGACAACCACCTCACTAAAGAAAACAGAGGCCTGCATATGGAGTTTATTCTGTCTTTCCATGTGTGGAATTCTCAGGCCTGAATACAAAAAAGGTCACATTTTGCCACAGGTACATGAGCTTGGGAAAGCCAGGCACCACCTCTCCTGGTGTCAGCACTGAATTCCAAGTCTGCTGTGTCCATGGCAAGAGCTCTGCGGATGCAGGTGGCTTTGGACCTCACTGCCACCCTCCTGACATTTACAGACAATTGAGAAGAAAAAAGCAAAGAGAAAGCTGTGTGCCAAGTCTGTGGCTGCCACAAATACAACTCTATAAAAACAAGAACACTGCTGAACACTATGTGTTCAAACCCATATCTTTAACCTCATATTTAAACAAATATAAGTAAAAATAAACCTCATATTTAATCTAAAACAAATCTGTTTGGTTTCTTAACTGAAATGTCTCACAAAGTGCCTGCACGTTTCTCTAATTCAGACAGCGAGAAGCAAACCCCAACAGCCAGCAGCCTCCTGGTTTGCAGCGTGCAAGAAAAGGCACTGAGTTCAGAAACCAAAGCTCTTCAGAGGAAAATTGAAGAATGTTGGCTTCTGAAGTGTTCAAAATCACTAGAATTCCATATTGTCCCCGTATTTCAGCAGACTAACTTCGGTGTCTTTCATGTACTAATATTGCAACAATGCCCCTTCAGGGCTGGATTAGGTCTAGTTTTATCTAACCATTCCAATAAAATAACTGTGTCAGGCTTGTATTGGTTTAAAGTCAAAGATGAAAGGGAGCTGAACTTTGAAGGATCTCCCTGCCCGCAACAAGCACAACTGCTAACAGATGAAAGCCATTACTGACTGTGCCTGAACGAGCTGCTGACCTTTACTCAAACCTTGGGAGAGCACTGAGCAACCTGAGCCCAGATGGAAAAACAGCAAACGACAGTATAAGACAGAAGAAATAAATTATTTTCCCACCTGCCCTTCTGTTTTGCTAAATTACTTCTTTTGGTGTGCATCTGAAGGAGGGTGATAGGGCTCCTGCTCACACCATCGCTGCTGCCAGGGCTGGGCCTCCCCCAGCAATCAAACTGTGATGGCTGGACTGATGCTCTGGAGCAGAACCTCAGACACAAGATATTAGCATCTCCCTTGCTCGTGGGAACAGATCTGGCGGGGATGGTCAGTCTAATTTCTGTGCAAAACACTTCACAGACTGTCACCATCTGCTGCTGTCCCAGGCAAAACCTTTCGCTGACATCAAATGACAAGATCAAACCAAGCACCCTGAAATCCCCTGAAATCCCAAGGTAGCTTCCTCGCTACAAATTCAGCTTGTTATCAGTTAATATGGTCTTCCTCACCTTGATAACTCTTGCTACTGTGCTAGGGAGATCAATGACCCTCTTGGGAATCATGGCACAAACAATCAAAAAAATATCTTTCGATAAAATAACTTTGTAGATGGCTCAAACAAGTGGGAAACAGGCAGATGACACCTTCGTGTTTTGCTCTAGGTCATACAGCAAGTGTCTCTGTCTCACCCACGACCAGAAGGGAGGTCTGAGAAAGTTTTATGGGCAGAAGCCAGCTCTACTGCTCCACCAGAAGCAGCTTGCAGCCCAGCTTGCGATGTGAATGCCACCTTTGCACTCTGGTGAGGCAAACAAAAGTTGTCAGGATCACCACCACAGCACCTCTGCCTACAGGCCAATCAACAAAGACCCCCACGCTCACAAGAGAAGAATTTTAGTCAAATATACACTGTCAGACTTCACTGTCAAATATAAAAAGGCAAAAAAAATTTTAAAATACATTAATACAATTTTCTCCCAAATCTGGAGATATTCATTCTACCCTCCCTTAGGCTTTACTGGTATGCAACCATTTTCCTCAGCAATATATGTTGCTACTGTCCTTCTACCAAGGCAGTGCTCGTAGTCAGGAATCTCTAGACTTTTCCAGGAGAGGGAGGGTGGCTGTCTAACCTTTGCTTCACCAGTAACAGTTGCCTTAGCACTGCTTCCTTGTCTGCAAGTGATGAGCCACAGAGCCAGCCTGCTCGGTGGGAAAGCTTTGAGCAAAATCCCAGCAACGCATTTTGACCTTGCATGGGCTGTCTTCTTCATGAGCAGTGGTTTTGCCCTTTTTTGCCATGAAACATATCCAAAGGTTTGTGTGCTAACCTGCACAGAAATTCCTGGGGTTTTGGTCTTATCCCAAAGCATAATCTCTCAGGAGCAACTACAGCCCAGCACAGAACTAACGGTGCCAGGGGCAAACACATCTCACCAGCACATGAGCCATGGAAATGCCTTGCTGAGGAAGACCCTGATCCCAGAGACACACTGATGGGCAGAAATGCAAACCAGAACCCCAAATGTGCTCTGAAACTGCGACCTGAGGGAGGCTGTGAGAGCTGTTCCAGGCCTCCTTTGTCTCCATGCACAACCTGCCCTCAGCATATCCCCCTGCCCTAGGAGACCACAATTCTTTTTATATCAGTGGTGCCACTCGAGGCACGTTCCTCAGACTGAGGATTATCTCCAGTGGGAGAGGGGAAGGCTTAGCTGGTACCTGGAGGCTCTTGAAGGACATTATTAGAACACCTTGAAGCATGAGGCTGCTCAGCCCCTGTGAGAAGCAAACGCTCAGGGCAGAAACAAAAAGCTGTTAGATGTAAGTTCACTTAATCTGAGATGAGTGTTTACTGATCCTTGAAGCACACATTTATACCTTTCACACTCTTTCATACTTCTATAAATAGATCTCCTCAATAATACAATGAAGCACTACGAAAGTTAAATGGGGATTTAAATTTCATTTTCAAACCTGAATGGTTTATCATATACACAAACCTCAGGTACCTACCTGAAATCAAAATCATAATATCATTAGTGAGTCAGAGGAAGAATGAAAATGTTTTCAAACACACAGATAATTTGTGGAATCTGCCATGGTGCTGATACAAAGAGCAAAATTTAAAGGATGGCCTTATCTCAGTCACTTATGAACTAAATTGAATTTACACTGCTTCTGAGGATGTAAAACTGTGAGCTGGAAAATTGGTAGCATGTGTAATTTCAGCACTTTATAGTAAATGACCAAACCTTGAACATTCTGGGAAGCAGAGGAAAAGCCCTTCCAGGCATATATTTGGGTCACAAGGAGCTTAAGAATTAAAAAGTTTCAGTTCTTTTCATCTCAGAAGCAATGTGTGTGTGCCTCCACATCAATGAAGTTCTTTCATTCAGATTTTCAAAGGGATATTTTGTTTATTTCAATATTTCACCTTCTCCTGCATGACCCAGTGTGCGCCAGAGTTCAACTGGTTCCTCATCACCGCTGCTGAGCACCTCCACCCATTGCCAGAGTGGCCCAAGGCCACCTCCACCCATTGCCAGAGTGGCCCAAGGCCACCTTCCTCAGAGCAGGATAAAGGAAGTCTGGTGAGATGGTCAAGTCCACATGTTGGTTGTGAAAACTTTGGAACTAGACAAAGCCTGAAATCTTGAAACACCACCAGGATTCTGCCAGCAGGCTCACACCTAAAACTGATTTTCATTTTGAATTGTGAGGATATTTCTGTTACCTGCATTTTTATTTCCAGCTTCAGTACAGTTCTGTCTATCACAAAACTCATTTTTACAAGCCCAGCCCTTCACAGCAGCCACTTCTCCTCTAACTGAAGACAAAAGTCTTGCTCAAGTTATGGTTGATAAAGCACAGGACTGTGCTTTAGCTGTGATGTACTTTAATCTGGAACCAAGAGGACTTTGGAAAAGACCCATTCACAAAGAAATTCTCAAGAGACAGGAAAACTCTGCTATGTTCCCCAATTTTAAAACCTAATTATAAGTTTAGGCTTGTGCAGCTTGACAAATTTGTAGCTCAGTGAGCAAAGAACCTCTTTTCTATTTTTCTGTCAGCATTAACATTTCAGAAAAAATTGAATGCAAAAGCTACTGAATTAAGAAAAATTACATGCTTTGTACTTCTCATTTGGAATTCCGATTTAGAAACTGAATTCAGTATTCTTTGCATGGAATGCATTTAAAAGTCTCATCTGAAGCAGGATTTAGGAAGTGTAAACTGACCAGCCTGCACTTAAGTGCAGCTTTGAATTTGATACTCAATCACAAACAGAAATGCACAAATTCTTTCGTGATACTTAACACCAAAGTCAGGGTGAATTCACTTAACCTATTTCTTCCTCTTGAAATTAGCACAGGATTTCGCCAGGCCTTTCCAAGTGACAGGTAATTAAGAGCCAGAAAACGGCAACAATACACTTTGAGTGAGTTCTTGTTCATTCCATGCTTGGTTTATTCCCATGTCTGCCACATGTCTAAATTCATTTACGAACTACAAATAGCTATGCTAAAATAAGCTAGACACATACCAAGAGTGTCTTCTTTCTCCATTTAATGCAACCTTCTGGAGAAAGCCCAAGTAAATGGGTAAGAGCTATCATATGCACTGAGGAGGGTGGAAATCCAACAGCATTTCAGTGCCCTGAACAGACTGTCTGGGGAGTACTGATTCTGCCTGTATCTTCAGAAAAAGGGATGCAAGCAAAGACTCCCGTGGGCCAGCTGTATCTGCATCAAAGAGAACGAACAGAACACAAAGCAAGCCCAGACATGCTGTGCACCCTCCCAGCTGTGATCCTACCGCAGGAGGGCACACAGGGACAGCTGCACCGCGGGTCCCTTCCAGCCTGGGCAGGCAAGGGCTGCCCAGGGCAGTCCCCCAAGCGCTGTGCACTGCACTCATCCCACAGAGCCACTGCTCACAGCTTCCTCCTGAAGACTTTGGGATGCTGGGGAATAGCTGCAACATCCATTGCCTTATGGAGGTGTCCTGGGCTGCAGGGTGGGATGTGCCTGGGAGCTTGTATTCTATCGCCATCTGTTGAGCCCAGGTGTGGCAGTGCTCCTGTGAATGGGTCCATGAATGCCTCCTGCATGACTCACAGATAACTCCTCCTGGACTATCTCCTGTTAATGGCCCATCAGCGCCTTGCCCATGACTCATCATCCCATTGTGAGGTGTCCCACCCAGAGGGAGGAACCAGGCATTCCATGCTCAATATAAGCTGAGATCTCAAACACCAGAGCAGTCCACGTCCAGTGGATTTTCCTGGAGGAGCAGCCTTCTTCTCTACTGGAAATTCCAGAGGAAAATTACATCCTTCTACAGGATCACTGCTTCAACAGGACTACATCTACCACCACAGGAGGACTGCAGCCACCGTTTAATCGGACTGCTACCAACTCTCTGACCAACAGGGTGTCAGGTTGTATTCTTCTGACTCTGTCAGTGGTTTTGGTTTGGTTTTGTTTTGTTTTGTACTATTGCATTTGTTCTTGTTCAAACTTCCTAGTAAAGAACTGTTATTCCTATTCCCATTTTTCTNGTTCTTTCTCACACAAGCAATATATATATTACTTGATAAATAAGTATAAATAATACTAATATATAAATAATAATATAAATAATATATAAATAATGATATAAGTAATATATAAATAATAATAAAATATTACTTGATAAAATATCAGTAATATTTTATAAACTAAGGACACATGTGACCTTGCTAGATTCTGTTTATTATACAGTAGAAAAAATATTTTTTAAGAATTGAATGTTGTAAGATTTCAGCGAATCACCCTAAAGGGGTGGCTAAGCATTTATCCAATTAGACCATGAAGTAAGAAGCTACAAAAAGAGCTGTACTTAATAAAATAATTCACTCTGCTGCAAGAATCCCTGACTGCTGCCTTCTCTCTCCTCCTTGCCACCACGGGAAGGACAAGAATAATTACCACAATGCCTTGTGCAAAATAAAAGTGCCATTCCATCTCCTTTCCAAGCTGTGTCCTTTAAATTTCATTATTTCACCTGTTTCATATCCTATCATAAACACAGAGTGGTTAAACATCTGAGGAAGCTGGGTAAGGGTGAGGTGTTGGCATTGTAGAGCAGCACAGCGTTGCCTTGCCTGTTCTGGCTCAGGTACCTTTATCCTGGGGGCACAGCAGAGGTCACAATGTGCCTATTTTCCATCATCGTGAGCCAAATCCCCACCAAATAGCTCCACGAAGAGACAGACCTGTGTATTTACATCTGTTTGGTCAGGCACCAGATTTTCTCACCAGTCTGCTGAATCAATGAACCATGAATGAAGTACTTTATCCCTCAGACCCAGAGTCCAAACCACAGCTTGATCCTCAAGGCACTAGTGCAGGCAGCCACCTTCAGCACTAGCCAAAATTTCCTCGGATATGTCTGAAACATCTAAGGCAGTACAGGCAGAAATCTGCAAGTTAGCTCCAAAAATGGAAGCAGAACAGTTTTATTGCCCAAGTTTTGCAATGTGATTTTTACATCTCTGCTGGGTGGTGTCTGTAAGTTGCTCTTTCTGTGTTCCAGTGCAACGTGGAGCACAAGTTCTGTGCTGATTCTGAGCTGCCCATGCAAATCGAGCCCACACAAACTTGTTCTCATGTGACTGCTTATGTACTGAATTTGGCAGCTCTCTTTCCCAAGCCAAAGAGAGATAACAGAGAGTTTAAAATAGTAATAATAATAATTTTTAAAAATCTTAAATGAATTGATTAAACCCAGTCTAATTTCACCATGGATTGTGTTACCTAGGGGAAATGTAGCAGGCCTGTGACACATGAAAATTTGTTTCTAGTAGATGTTCTTGTTATATTTGTGAGGAGAAAAGGTATATTTCCCCTATATTTTTTCCATAGTCTTTTTCCAAGGCAAGCTTCTTCAAAATCAGTCCTTGTAGCACTCGGATGTCCAGAAGCATATTCCACTTCTAAAGCAGGCAAAAACTCAAGAGAAATTCAAATACCTGGAACACGCTTTTCTTTGCAGTGCAGTACTGAAAGCAAAAACCGCTTTATAAAATAGAAATTAAATGTTAAGTCTCTGTAAGACTGCATTTTAATCAAGCACAAAAGGCAATACAGCAGATGGAAGTGGTCATACAATTCTGCCCCTGCCTCAAATGTCTCTTTTCTAAAGCACATTGAAAGAGTTCCACAGAAAAACCATGTTTTTCTTCACATAATTCTCAGTATTACACAGTCATCTTGCTATTATTTTGTGTTTTCTTCCTTATTTTACTGCTGCTTTATTTATTGTGTTTTATCAAAGCAATACAAACATGTCTTCTGTTACATCTACTCCTCATTTACCAAGATTTCAAACTTGCTAGCTCAGTACTAGCAGCAATCCAGCTGTGGCGGAGAGCAGTACAGGCTATAAAGCCAGCGCAGCAGCAGTAAATTCCTCGCTGGTAGCCTGCCTTCAACTCTGTGCTGCTCCACTTAAACCATTACCGGGGCTTGAGAGGGTTTAACCGCAGCCACCGCAGCGCAGCCGTGCGGTTTGTGCTGGCCGGGTTCTCCCGCCCGAGCCACAGCTAATGCTGTTTTCTGCTTTGTTTACACAGCAGTTTGAGGGCACCATTTGTCTGTGTTACTGTTGTTATCAGCGTATTGATATGGACACAGCAGCAGTGCCTCAGCGTGGAGAGTGGTGGTGCTCTGAAAAATGACCGCTCACTCTGGTCTCCGACCAGCTGCAAGGAAAGGCTTCCATTTCCCAGCAATCAGTTATTCCATTCAGACATGCAGGCCAGGTAAATTAATTTGAGTATCTTCTTAAAAAAAAAAACAAAAACTAAATGAAAATTGGAGTAACACTATTATTCATTCAGACACAGTCAAGACCGTGAGCCACGTTGCTTACCTATGGATATGGTCCAAACTGCAGCAATTTTCATAATGGCCTTGGTGCGGGAATTGAAGCGGCTGTGCTCAATGGGATTGCGAATTGCTACGTACCGATCAAGAGAGATGGCACAGAGATGCATAATAGATGCAGTTGAAAAGAGCACATCTAGGGAAATCCATATAGGGCACAACTGTTTAGGCAAAGGCCAAGCATAATCTGAAACATAGAGAGAAAAGAAATGAAAGGAAAAAAAGGAAAGGAAATAATTTGGGAAGCTAGGCCATCATTTCTGAGAAACCACTGGGATATTTTAGGTCTGTGACACCAGTAAGGGACATGTGCGTGAGGAGTGGGCAAGAAACCTCTCATGGGACTTCTCTGCAGACAGTTCCCGGCTCTGCACACTCCATAAACCCATAGCCAGTTCCCACACATCTGGTTTCTGTGACCAGTGGCTAAAGGGCAGTGACCATTTTAGCTCTGTTCCCCACTCTTAACCTTTCTTCCACATCTTTACGAAATCAAATATTACATTCCTTTATAACTTGCTCATCACATTGTTTTCACGGAATGCAAAGCACTTTGTGGCCTTAACTTCACTCAGATCCATTCTAAAACTCCCTTGATATGCCCTCAGCAGTTTCTGTCTGCTGAGGAGAAAGGTAGCAGACAGTTTTTCTGCACAGTCTAGCTAAATGACACTACTTCACCTTTTCTCCCCAGGCAGTGTGCCTTGATATCAAAGGGATACTCGCCTCCTTACAGAGCAGCTGGGATTGAGTGGCTGAAATTCAAAAACTGTTTTGAAGGTAGACAGAGAGGAGTGTTATTCTTTACAGGAACTATGTTAGCAAACAGAACCGACTCAATAGCTACATCTGACAGCAGCTGGCACGCAGCTCATTTGGGTGCCTGCACTTATTAAACTGTTTACTCAGTGATGAAGTAAAGCTTGAGAATAAAAGTGACCCAGAAAGATCCTCAAGGGACACTGATATTTAAATCAAAGCTCAGAGAAAATTGATTTGTGAATGATATGCCCATGTCAATGTCCAGCATGGATTGTGTGAGATCAATGACATATCCTGCCAAGCTCTGGGCTCCTTATTGAAATAAATCAAGAGTATCTACAGCAGCTGAAAACATTAGAGACTTCATAATAGTTGAATAATGAGATATTCTTGTGTCTTCATTCAGAACGTGGATATCTAAAGCAATCTTGAAGTTTACCCCAAGGATCAGAATCATCACTCTGCAGAATCAATGTTATATTAAGAATGGTGCAGCTCCATCCTACTGATCTCAAATGGAAAGGATGAAACATTAGTCTCAGAAATCATAGTTTGAAACAAATTATCCAGCCAAGAGAGATCCAGGATACCTTCATGCAGAAACCTGAGATTAACTGAACCAGAGTAAATTATTATGAAATGTCCCAGAGAAGCCCAGGAGCCTTTCACAAAGAGCACAGCGGAACGAGATGAACACATTAGTTCATTTTACCAGTGGGAAACACACAGATGAAGTGCTAAGTACTCACCAAACCCTCACAGCCAGACCTCAGCTCTGGGGAGATAAGCCACTCATTTCAGTCAGTTTGTACCACGTCTATTAAATGGACTGTAAGTGGACTGAAAGCCACAGCAGCAAGGATTTAAGAGGTCCCTGTCAAAGGGAACTAGGTAAAGCACTTTGTGGCTGGAGCATCTTTACTTTAAAAGGCACCTCTGTTGTACAAATGAATAGAGCTTGATTAAATATGACTCAGCCCCTTTATAACACTACGATCAAATTCTCTGCCTCCTGCTCACCTTCACACTTTGCAACAGCTGAGGACATCATTGCCATCAATCTGCAATTGAGCTCAGAGCTGCAGCTAAGCACACCTTGGATTTGCTGGGTGTTTAATGGTGCCTCAGTGAATGCTCTGGGGAAGAACAAGTCACAACTCCTACAAGTGGTTGCCATGCTCCCTGTACAGCCCCAGGCCTTCGCTGCCAACCCACACTAAAACACATTCAGCACACTTTATCCCTCCCTACTTCTCCTCTGAGCTGCCAGAGCCAGCTTTGTGTTGCAGGCTGAGATGAACCATGAGCACAAAGGCCCTGAGCGTGCCCTGATGGAGGACGCAGTCCCTGGGAGCTTGTGCAGCGTGATCACGACTGTGCAGCAGCCTCTGCAGAGGGGAACAGTGACACTGATAGCTACTCCCCACATCAGGCAGATGGCCAGGAAACCCCCAGTGTCTCCAGAAAAAGACACCCGGCCTCCAGGCTTCCTGTGCGTGGGAGCATCTCCAGTCTGATCCGTGGTGCTGCAGTGGGTACAGTCTGATGCCTGACATTTGCTAGACCTGGAAGAGGTTTCTACAGCAACCACCTTTTCAGCATTACTGAATGATGAATAGCCTCTCTTACTGCTTCCTTCAAGCTATCCAAACACTTGCAGTGACTGATTCCCCCCGGAACAACTTCTGCTATCGATGTGAACTAGCGCAGCATCGCAACCAAAAATCTATCAGCAGCAAAAGCGGCATGAGGAGAGGAGACATCCCCTGCTGTCAGCCTGGCCCTGCAGGAACCCCAGATACCAACAGATCCAAGCCATGCTGCCCAGAACTACTGCCCAGGCAAACCGTCAGGATGTTTTTGAGGAGAAAGGTGAGATGAGAGTTCTCCTAATGCCAAATCCTGTTAGTCTTTGCTGTCCCAGGGCACTCCATTACGCCTCTAGCAGAACAGCCAGTTGTACGAGTAGACATTTTACTTTCTCAGGAAGTTTCCTAAAATGATCCACAATAACAAAATGTCACTCTGGAAATTTGTAGAGTGGCAGCTTGTAACACATCACTGTAGCTCGATAGGAAGGGCATAATGTATATTCCATCTCAAAATGTAATTATTTTTAAGTAAGCATGGTGCGTGCCTTTGAAAAACACCTACACAGCCTACAAAACCAGTAATTTGTAAAAAAAGAAAAACAGCTTTATTCTAATTCTGTTTTGAATAAATGTACAAAACATAGGAAATGTGCCCTGAGACTGTGCCAGGATGCAAACAAGGATTAAAAAAACCCAAACTGTTAATGATGTTATACCTTTAAAACAATTTTATCCTCAGAAACACTCTAATTACAGAGGGTAACATTTCTCTAATTTGTTCTTTTTTCTCTTATTTCATTTACAAAGAATAGCAATTATCCTATCTTTAGAAGAGCAGATGACTGAGTGAAATGAATTCTTGGACCCCAGCACCTCTAAGATGTAGTAATTGCATTTCCAATGAAAAACATTCATCTCAGTCCAAATTTGGCTCCAAGAATGAAACAGTGCTAAACACCCGCGTAAGCAAAAAACCAAGTTCTTTGTAAGAAACTCTGATTTTTGTACCTTGAATTAATCTGAGCCCTTAAAATCATATATTTAATGCACTGGCCGGTAGACCAGAGAGGAGAGTGCTGAAGGGAATTAGATGAATGCAGAAGATCAGAACAAAAGCTGGTATTTCTTAAACAAGCATGTAATCAAACCGCAGATTTTTTTGCCTCCAGATATTTTGTGGGTGGTAGAAGACACTGGCCAAATTCACACAGAAAAGAGTACAGAAGACTATTGCAGTGATGTTACTTTGAGATCAATGTTAGCTTCTGGCTCTGGTCAGAATAAAACTATTGTGTAAAAAATCCAGGAAGGAAACTTCTGCAGAATATTCTTCATCTTCCAGTGCTGAATAGCATCTCATGGAATCTGTGGTTGAGGTGGTTCCTCACAGGACACAATGGGACAAACACTCACATTTAACCAGGAGTCATGGTCCCCAGGTGGGGAGTCATCTCCTGCCCTGGGATAAAAAAGCAAACCACAGTTGCTGTGTGTCACTGAACAGCTGAGATGAGCACAAACGGTTGGCAGAAAAATGAAGAAACGCAAAAGCATTTTGGCAAAGTCACAGACATCTCTGTGTGTAGTCAATTTTCTGTCAGATAAGAGTTCCTTCCATTTTTCGTGTTTTCCATCAAGAAAGATGGCAGCTATGAAACTGAGTCACTTTTGTCAGAGGCTTTATGCATATGGATAAAAAGTGTTGCTTAGCACTGTTATGGGCATTGTACTGTTTAGTGCATGAGGGTCAGAATTACCAGCTACTGTAAAGGAGGTGACTGAATAATCCAAAACACAGCAAATGGAAACAAAATTAATTATGTCAAATGTAAAACAGAATTACTCCAGATTGTAGGAGAATGGCTGTACAAAAAAAAAGAAAAACAAACCCACAACCAAAAAATCTGTTTCTTGCACATATTCAGTACTTCTACAATGCAATCTGCTCCAGGACATCTCCTGGGAAAATGTGGTGTAACTCCTAGGACAAATCTGGAATAACAGCAACAAAATACCCACTTACACCACAATAAAGTGAAGAATTATGTAAAATTCATCCCGATATCTTCAAGGGTTTTTCCATGAGAAACTCAAAGCAATCTGTTACAATCATTTCTTTTCCAACCATGATCAGGAATTTGGAAAATGTTTCAGAACACATTTATTGTGTTTAGCCAGTGCTTTGTATCTGTTGGGATGGATAAAAGGATAAAAACCATCCTTCAAAATGACACAGGAAGAAAAACGGTATATTTTGTCTCATTATGGCATTTTACATATATATACAGAATAAGTACTGAAGATGCCTATGCATTTAAAAACCTCTTTTAACACTGTTCATTGGTTTGGCTAAAAACTAAAATACATGTAATATTTCTCATTTTAGGCTTCTGATATTTACTGTATTTACAATTCACTTGTAAGTACTTTAACAAATTGAATGAAAAGAGGTAGGAGTTTGAATAAATCCCAGTACAAAGCACAATTTCCCAGCGGTTAGCATGGCAACACCGTGTGTGCTTGAAGCACCTTTTGATCATCCTGTAGCTGCCACAGATCTGTTGCAGGCCGTACACTGACCCACTGCTCTGTGGAGTGCTCTGACTCTTAGAAAAGTCAGTCACAAAGATCCAGGAGATGGCTCAAATAATTCCCTGCGAATTCCAAACTGAGCAGAGCGCCCTATGCAATGACAGCGCTCGCTTCGGCTTCCTTGCTGTAACCGAGAGCAGCAGCAGACAATGCAAACAGCAACCCAGAACATACCCCAAACCCGTCACTTCCTGATAAGTTTTCCAGCTTTTGAAGACTCTTTCATACATTCCAGGGAAACCCACTGTTGTGGGCTATAGAATAAAGCCTACTCTTTCCCACTGCTTTTTACCCCCACGGCACCATTGATGCAACTGAAGAATTTTGTACGAACCAGACTTTCCAGTGTTCACTTTAAAGTTTCATAGCTGCCACAGGCTTTACAAAAATAGAAAGCAATTACATACAGTTTTAACATTACTGCATTGCATTATTCCCAAGGGAACGAAAAAATTTAAACAATTCTCTTCTCTCTCTCTTATCTAGGAAGTAAAGCATTTCTTAGTCTGAAACAGCACATCAGGACGTGTAAAGCTACGTTATCTCTTTTCTGCTAGTTTGTTTTCCTCAGATTTACATGGAGAAATGACTCAGACACATCCATATCTCTCTGAAAGTCACACACCCGAGGGTGCTGAAAATCTCCCCTGTGCCCAAGAAGTACAGAACATCTTGCTTGACCCCCAAAAGTCATCAGTGTTTACCAGCACATCCACAGAAGGGCTCAGGCATATGCAGCCAAGATCCCTGGCTAAATAAAACTGGTCTCAAAGGCAGCACTGTCCATCCTCTTGATTTTATCATCAATAGAGTGGAGTTTAATATTTTTCCAATATATTGAAGTCCTGGGCACCAAGTTACGTGAGAAATTAAGCTTATGTGTAAAGTTTCTAGTCTGAATTTTTCTAGAGGAAGAAAAGGCTGTCCTAAGGCTATCTGGATCCCTTAAAAAGCACATGGTCTAGCACAGCCAAGCACAGGGACATAATCCAGATGCGAAGAATGACGGCGACTTTTAGGAGAACTATGTTCTTGAATACTGCAAGTTCAAAAAGGCTTGAGTGTCCCAGCAGGTGCTGAGCAGAGGATGGGCTCTCAGGTGATGCGATGGCCAAGAGAATGGAGGAGACCACTAAGTAAGGAAAGGAGGTGACCCTGTGTCCAGGCAGTGTTGGAGGGATCAGTGCTGGCATCCTACACTGGACTTGAACATCTGTGAGCAGAAGATGCTGCTTTGCCATAGTGCAACACCACACAAAGGGTTTATTTGGATCTGTGCCACTGATCACATCCAGCTGGGCTGTGACACCATTCCTGAGCTTCAGCTTTCCTCTGAGCTATTTGTTTTTCAACTCTTGGAGCTGCCAGCACGCCACAAGTGGCCCTCGGGCAGGGAGCAGCAGGAAATGGGCACGGAGCAGTGTGGTCTCCTTTGGAAACCCCCCACCACTGAGGGAAACTCCAGAGGAGCTGAACGTGCCTCCAAAGATATTTTAGTTCTTGTCTCACAAGTTAGAGTGATTAATTGATGTCACTGTATTTTATTGCAAATTAAACAATTGCACTCACTTTGCTGTTATAAGAATTTTAAATAACTGTTAGATTTTCCTTTCTACCCAGTATTGAAATGACCTGCAGTCCTGACAGGATGTGTAAAAAAGAAGGAAAATTAAAGCTAGAACAGATATAATTATCTGAGCTAGGGAAATGTTGCTTGAACACCATTTAAGTAATATTTTAAATGCAGGGAGCCAGCTTTCCAAATACTATACTTAAAACAACCCTGTTAATAAAATGGGATGTTTGCTGAGAAGCAAACCTAGCGAATGTTGTTTTCATCCCAATGTCGGCATCTCTTCTCTTATGGAAACACAAAATTATTCTGGTGTGATTTGTCGTTCCATAAATCCATGTGTTATATTGATTTTTTCATTTATTGGCAGAGACTAAAATTATGTTTGACGCCAGAGGAAAAATTTCCGGGCTCAATGATGTTCTCTGCTTGCAGTTTAAGCATCTGTAGTTGCATCTGGAATTTTTGCATTGAGTGATATGGACAGTTAACGGAGCAATGGTACAATTAATTGAATTGTTTCAGCAAGTTCACATAAAGGGTTCCTCCCAGCATTTTAACTCCAAGAGAGCTATGATCTCTTCACACACTTCTGAGCTGCATGTCCTTCATAATAATTTATCTAAATGAAACCACTGTCTAATAAAATATTCACAGCAGTAAACATTTTCTATTTACTGGTGTTCTGTATGTCAGCACAGCATCAGGACAGCATCCTCTCCTTCAATTTCCTTCATGCAGGTCATAGATCAGCCTTCATCTGTTATTTAAACAACTAATAAAGCAACAGTTGAATGAACACCACACTGGAAAGTAAGCCCACAAGCAAACACAGACCTCACATGAATACCTTCTAAACATAAGAATATAAATATTTTCGAAAAATCTGTCTCATAACAAAGCGCACAAATGTGTGTCGGTAACAGGTGGTTTTTCCCCAGTTTTGATGAAATTGAGAAAGATCCATTAATCACAAGAAATAGCTGCCAAAGCCTACAGATCATTTGAGGAAACTAAAATTCAGAATGGAAAATCATGTGGCATTATTCAATTACAGCTGAGTGCTGAGCAGTTACCTTGGCTGGAACAAAGAATCCATCTGCTTGAACCCAGAGTTTCTAACATCAAATCGAGTTTAGACTATGCCTCCATCCTAGGACTGGCTCTGGGGCTAGTGAGAGGACACAAAATCATAGAGAGGGGTTTTTTTTTGATATTTAGTTTTATTTCAGCATAACTCGGTGGCAGTTCAGATATCTGTGCTATCCTGACAGCTGCCTTGGAACCTATATGGGATTAATCTTCTTTCTCAGCTCGGGCTCCCTCCTGACAATGCAGCTGGACAAACTGGCCTCCAAATCATGATAAAATACCTGATTTCACAAAGAGATAAAATAAGGATTTTCTTCTTTTGAGATAAAGGGTTCTATATTCAGGGAATACAGATCTGTCATCTTTAGCTAGCCAACTTTTTTATTAAATATTCCAGGAAGACGACAAATTTGATAAGAACTTACATAATCACTATAAACCATCTTCTGCAAACCAGTGGTGTTGGCTTTGAGCATACAGGTGCAGATGTTTGGTCTGCTATACCTGGCATGTCACTCAGTATTTTTTCCCCTATGTCTTGGGGTATAAAGTGTGATGTGAGATCTGCTGTTTGAAAAGTGCCAGTGATTTTGCCTCTCTCTTGCTTCGGGCCGCTTGATGTGCCCAGGATGTGATCTTCATTTTGGCCCCCATTCATCTCAGCCCTGCACCTGCACCAGTCCTGTGCCAAAGCCAAATGCAACCCCTGCTCAAGTGCTTTGGGGAATTTAGGGATATTGAAGGAGTTCAGTGAATCAGCTTTCCCACTAGGGACAGTGGGTTAATGGTCTGGCTGCACTTCATGCCAGTGTGAGGCAGCGTTTGTTGTCTGATGAGGTCAGAAGCCAGTACAAGCAGTTGGTGAGACTGATACTGGCAAGAAACCACTTCAGCCAAAGGAAACAAGCCATATTTTGGTCATGCTTAAAGATAATTATTTTCATTTCTGATACTTCTCAGCGTAGGATTTGCAAAACACAGTCCATGTTTAGCTTCCTCCAAGGCGATGGGCATCCCTGATTCTACGTGGTGATACAGGTAGGAATGCCAGTGTGAGAGTGCTCCACAGAGGCCACTGCCAAAAGCAATGATTTGGGGTTTGCTAAGAAGCCTAGAAATTCTGGCCCCCATCCTTGAGTGCCATCTACTGTTCTGCTGTCACTGCATGCCTTAGGTGCACACCTCTCACTTGCAAAGCATTTCTGCCCCTGTGCCCAGACTGCTCCTGACTGAGGACAGACAGAGTTTCCATTACAGCAGAGCCATCGGGTTTGAGTTCAGCACATGGGAAACAGCACCTTCAGGGGCTGTCTCAAGGGAATAATTTGCTAATGAACACTGTTCCATGGGCAGTAATCCCAAGGAAGTGAGCATGTGAACAATTCTCTAGGAGTTTGTTGATCACCATGTGCCAGCTCAGCATAGAAATCTGTGCATGTGCAACCTGCCCGAATTAAAAGGCAGCAGAATGAAGGATCGTGGTCATTCCCTGAAACAGGAGTGGAGGACAATTCATCCTGTGTGTAAACAGGAGACAGACATTTAATTAAAGAACTCTAACAGCAATCTAGAAAATGCATGTATTGCTAATCAGTTCTATACTCTACAGGAATATCCTGCTGCACCTTGCAAGTATGCAAAATATGCTCAGTTTGCATCCAGAAATGCATCCAGTTATCCCCTAGGATTCTTGATGTGTGGTGTGACCCAGACTAAACCTTTGGGGGAATTTTGCTGACAACCGTCTTTTAACTGACAAATAAGCTGTAGAAGTGAGAGGAAGTAAACAAGTGCAGCTGAACTAGACCAAGTTATTTAACTACTTGACCACTTCTCAACACTTGCACAATACTTGAAAAATATTGTTTCAGTAGTCTTTATCTTCCAGCACAGTGTTTCAAAGTCTGAAGTCAACCTCAGTTACCTAGCTGTCCTTCTCCCCATCTTCCCCCTGTTTTCCCATAATAGTTAGATGCTCGCTCATTTTACCACACCATGGAAACCACAGAGGCTTCTTTTGCAGGCCTGGAAAGTAATTTTCCACGAGAAGACTAGGTCTTAAAGCTTTATTGGCTGATAAGCCTGCCAGGAAGCTCGTTTCTCTCAGCAGCACGAGAGGCTTTTCTGACAGCCCAGATCCCCACAGGACATGGGGGTGTGAGCAGAGAGCCCCTGCTGCAACTTGCTCCACATCTGTGGTGCCAAAAAAGTACAAACATTAAAGGCTCCTGTTTAATCCAACACCTCAGTGGGGAGAATCATGGTCTGGGGATGTCCCTGCATTAAGCCTTGGAGGGAAGAAGGCCTGCAGCCTTCACCCTCGCATGTTGCAGTGCTTCCCTTTGCACCTGTCAAGGCCTGCAGGATAATTCTGTCTTCAGCCCAGGGGCAGCCAGTGCTACAGATGAGAGACTCAGCTCCTGGCCCTCCTGCAGGATTTTTCATTCAAACTAGCTGGGAATCAACCTCCCATCTGGATAAGATGCTCCGAGAAGGCTTGCTTGTCCCAGGCCCCCTTGCTGTGAACAGGGCAGGTCACCCTGTCACAAGCATCCAAAGCAGCCGTGGGAAAGCAGGGGTCTGAGCAGGCTGCCCGTGAATGAAGCTGCATTGTCTACCCTGAGAAGCACAGGGCTCCTGCAACCCTGCTCACCCACACCCTCAGAGCAGAGCTGCTACACCCCAACCACCCTAATGGAACATGATTTTAAATCACCCTTTTACGCCAAGCAACAGATTTGTCATTTAGTGTGACAATCCAACTTGTAAAACCACGTAATACGATGTTAAGGATTTGCATTACTGTAAGCATTTTGTGCACAACTTGTTACTAATTAAAACTGCTCACGTCCCTGAGTCTACTATAAAAGACTTGAAGTTGGAATGTGATTTAACCTGAGATTATGGCGCCTTCCCACTGCAGTGTTTACAGCCTATAAAATATCCAATTGTTGTCAAACCATTGCATGAGGACACATAAGAGTCAACTCAGCACAGCTTTTCTTACAGATCCAAAGATAGAGGAGCACTTCAGTCTAAGCTAACACATGTACCGCCATCCTCACCTCCTGAAGTTCAGGTGACATCCCTCAGCCAAAAGGAAAACAAACAGGCAGCAACATCAATCCTGCCCGACTTTCTGTCTCTCTCTCACAAATGCAAATACGCAGTTTTGAATCCTGAGAAGGTCTGTGTTGAAAACAGCAGTGCAGGACAAGTGATCCCATTTCCCGTAACAACATTTGGCATGTGGACCCTATTCCTGGTGGGTAACATCAGAGAAAGTGAAACTCAACATGTCACCACCCTCTGGGTACAGTTGTACTCCTTTGAGTTTTGCAGAAATTGTAGGTCTATTGTAAGTTCCATTAACATGAAGTAGAAGTTTAATTTAACACGGATAAATGAAGCGTGGGCGTATTGATATATTAGAAAGAATACTATTACCCAGAAAATTATAGTGGTCTCATGAGGTGGTAAAGGAAACTAAAGAAATTATATTTAGTTAAGTTATACCATTGGGGGTTTTGATAGGCTTGTTTTTGCTTTGTAATCAAGTGCAACATTATTTTATTATCATGGTTATACTATTATTACAGTGTAATCTTGCACTTGATTACAAATCAAACCCAGTGATAACTACAATAATAAAATAATGTGTTAACATAATAATCTAGCAAAACATAATAAAATAGGTGCTGTTCATCAGGCACAGCATCGCCAGCCAGTCAAGGGAGGGGATTGTCCCACTCTGCTCTCACTGGGGTGGCCTCACCTCGAGTCCTGGGGCCAGTTTTGGGTGCCACAAGTAGGGGAGGCTGAGGACAGACCTCACTGGGGTCTGCAGCTTCCTCTGGAGGGGAAGAGGAGAGGCAGGCACTGATCTCTGCCCTGGTGACCAGTGACAGGACCCAAGGGAATGGCCTGAAGCTGAGTCAGGGCAGGGTTAGGTTGGATATTAGGAAAAAATTCTTCACCCAGAGAGTGGTTGGGCACTGGAACAGGCTGCCCAGGGAAGTAAGCACAGCCCCAAGCCTGAGAGAGCTTGGGAAAAGGACCTTGAGGGTCCTTTCCAACTCATAGGATATTCTATGACTCTAAAATTCTAAGTGTTGTCTAAAATTTCATAAATACAAATGAAAAATATGAGTGCTGTAGTATAATTAGCTACTCCCAAGATACAAGAGGCACGTATCCCAATATGGACTAGAAAATCTTGAAAAAATAAGTATGGAAAGTAGATAAAGTAAGGCGTAAAAGATATATTTAAATGACTTTATCTTGAAAGTTGTTTTTCCTCTATTCATGCTTGTCAACATCAACTTGCTGTGTTATATCAATCAATTAATCTTGTTCTGCTGCTGTGCATCTTGGATGGACATAGCCAGCTAGATTTGAACAAGAAAGTAGACACACTGCTCTTGGCTTCTCCAGTGTTAAAATGCAATTTCTCTTTCTGGTAATTTCAAATTGACTCATCAGAAGAAATCATCAAAAGTCCAACGGGCAAATTCAAAATTTTACCCAACAAATCCAAAATTTAAATATTGGAGCGAGAAGTAATTACCATTCAGAACAAATGCACAGACAGAAGGGCAGAGCTCTGCTGCCTCCCAGAACCAGCCATCAATATTCATGGGTGTCAGACACGCATTTACAGTCTCCTGCGTCCCAGTGGGTGCCAAATAGGTATGGTAAAAGCCTGTCTTACAATTTCCATATCTCAACAACACCAAGACCTTTCCATACAGCTGCTGCCTCTGATTGAGGATGGAAATAGACATTTAAAAAACAAGTGAGACACCCAAAGCTTACCAAAAATAAACACGCTGCAAAACAAATTACACATCAGAAGATGGAGAGGTGTTGGTCAGAATAACAACTGGTCTGTGCCGATAACTGCAGCACAGCTGGAGAAGTGAGGCTCCCACCGATACGTCAACAGGAATGGAAATCAAACCACCCCAGAAAACAACCATGAATCAACAGAGCCTTATCAACCATCCTGCCTTGCCCATCAAACCTCACACCTAAGAGCTGACAGAGGAACACTTCATGTTTGTATATTACTCATTGAACTTTCTAGTCCTGAACCTTTTTCATCTAGGAAGCAAGACAGCATCTTGGAGGAGAGATTCACTCCCTGAACCCACTGCAGTCACTGTGCTTATCAGACTGCCTGCAGGAATAGTAAACTTTTCCAACCATAAAACTTATTACAACTGGGAAACACGGAGACTGGAAAAACGGAATATATATTTGAAACTAATGCATGAAAACAAAATTTTTATATAGCACGTAATTTTAATCACAGCCTAGGCTCCATGAGAGGCTCATGCACAAATTGCCCTCATGCCATTAGCATCTTTAATGACAATTTTGGCAGAATAGCCAGTAAGGATCCATTGTTTCTCTTGTAAATCGTCCATTCAGGAAAAGATTGTATTTTGTCAATGAGGCAGTGTGAAAAAAAGTGCAAAGCAGAGCAATTGGCATGTGGCCCCTCTTCCATCTATGTAATTTTCATTTAATTTCCATGCAAGCAGATGAATCACATCAGAGCCTGTTTCCCAGCATGGGCTGATAAAACACAAAGTAGGAACTTATTGTTACCCTCACTGTTAGGTCTCAGGGAAGTGAACTAACCTATGAGGGTATTCTAATGAATAATAGACAACTCTAGAACCAGAATCTCAAGGAATATGTCATGTGAATTGGATAGAGGCAGTAAAATCACAATTTGCTGAGTAGAATTTAATGATATCAATTCAACTGACGGATGGGAAAGGAAGTAGAACAAAAAAGTTAATTCTGAGTTAATTGACCCAATTCTGGAAGCATTCATAATTTAAACCAATGTATTACACCGGGATATTTGTCTTACAACATATTCAAGGGCTTTTCAGAGATTTCACCTCACTTCTCTGTATTTCTTTCCATTCTGTGTAAAGCAGCTGTCTGTGTATGTTTTTGCCTGCATGATGGCAGTGATTTTTCCCATCTTTTTGAGTACAGAGGCTGACCTGGCCCACCACATGCATCTCTTCTAAAAATGCAGCAGTCTGTTGATGAGGTCTTGGCATGTCACCAGCATTCAGGCTGAGCCCTTAAGGCAAGAAATTATGATATTATTGTATTGATCACATAAAGTTGCCATACACTAAAAAGAAATCATACTTCTTCTCACAAAATGCTTCCTGTAACATAGGACAGTAAAAGCACTAAATATGTGAGGATATACACAAATACATCAAACAGCAAAAGGCAGATGAGGCATCCATCTGCACCCAACAGCAAACTTCCTGAGTGATGAGAGGAAACAGCCTCAAGTTGTGCTGTGTGAGGTTTAGATTGGATGTTATGAAAATTTTCTTCATGGAAAGTGTGGTCGAGCATTGCAAAAGGCTGCCCAGGGAAGTGATGGAGCCACTGTCACTGAAAGAGTTCAGAAGGCACAAGGATGTGGTGCTTAGGGACATGGTTCAGTGGTGCCCCTGGTAGTGTCAGGTTAATGGTTTGATTTGATGATCTTAGAGGTCATTCCCAACCTGAATGATCCTATGAACACAGAACACAAACTGAACAAGGACGAAAGAGATTTTCAATGGTAATTCCAGACAGAGAACAGAAACACAGCTGACCAGCCTTGGAGTTTTGGGTTTTCCCTCAAGTTCTCTGCTCACCAGCACAGGAAAATGAGCCATATGTTAATCAGTACAGCAGACTGCAATAGGACCATTCCTGGAAATTGTAGCTGCTCCTTGACAAGTGTGGAGAAACACATTCTACTGACTGTTTCCTCAGCCCAGTTTCACTCTGCTGAGGTTAGCAAGAAGAGAGAGCAAGTTCTCAGCATGAGATAATATGTCCTAGATATTTGGTGCATGGAAGTGTTGCTAGATTTAGCTGCAGTCACCTTCTAGGAAGGAAAGCAAGGGGTTTGTGGGTAAGAGAAAACAGAAGTAAATGCAATAACTGGGCAGGGGTGTTCAGGAGGGGCAGAGTGGCTGAAGCCATTGAGATGCACTCCTCTGCCACAGCTCACCTATGATCACAGCTGTGTCTTAAAATCTGGGTCATAAATATGATGCTTCTAAGTGGAGAATATTTTATTTTCCACTTCACTAATATTTGGGTAAAGATTAAGAGGAGTTCCTACTCTTTCAGTCAGGTACAGGCAGCTCCCTTGCTCACTGAGGTGCTGGGACACCAGGCTCTGTGGTGTGGTTGGGAGGCAGTGAACATTTTAACTGGGTCTTTCTCCAGATGAGGAACACACAGGTAAATCTGTACGTGCAATGACACAGACTGAAATTAACTCAGTCTTGGTAAAATGTCGGCAATTCTAGTTAAAGCCTTTCTCTTGATTTTAAAACTTTGAAAATGGGGATGAAACAAACCCAAGGAGGACTCTGGGTGTCTGTGTCTCACATGGCTCCAATGCTTGGAGCTGGTGCTGTTCTTCCTTTCAGATGAGGCTGAATCTGTCTGTGGGAAACACATAACCTGTCTTCATTTTATTTGGTATCTCCATGATCTGCCTGGTGCCTTTATGAAGCACCAAATTTACTGCTGGAACAGTTGATCATCACAGGGTCTTTCTTTTTATACGTAACAATTCTGGTTTTCTCATTATCTTGTATCAATTTCTGGTTTGCTGCAAAGCATGTGAGTTTATATTTCTTTTCAACTAAACTCATAAAAATTAATTACAATGAGGCAATGCACTTAGAAAACTACTACTGGATCTAACAGGCTATTGTCATAAAATGTAAATAAAGATTCATGCATTTTAAAGCACATTTAGCTTCACTGATCTAGAAGCAAATTGGGCATGAGAAGATTGCACTGACGGCATTAAAACTGCTGCTGTATTTAAATTGACATCAGTAAAACTGAGATCTATAAAACAGAAATGTAACTATTCACACTCCAGATTTTGGGGGCTTTACAGTCCTGTGAGTTTTAAAACCTGTTGCATCATCCAAAAATTTTGAGCAAAAGGATGAAATAAAAACTGTAATTGGATCTAAAACTTTATTTGCATTAAATAAAAACATTTAAATGAGTGCCATTCAAAATTATTTTAATGAGTCATTCTTGCACATAAAAGATTTATTTTGGTTGGGCAATTCTCAATTTCACCAAGCAGGCAAGACAGACCCATCCAATTTAATGTCTAAAATATGAAAAATAGCTGCCTGATTGGATGCAGCATGCAAGCTGTGGGTAAACCAGAAAAATATAAGGCCATGTGCTCAACGAGTATAATAGGATTTACTCCACTGAAATCATCTCAAGTATTTTAACATTTCCCTTCACCTCTCGGGAACAGACAGGGCGAAGGTGGACTGTGCCAGCCTCTTCTGCCACGTTTGTAGCAGTAGCATCCAAGGAAACCTCCTGCCTGAGGTGCCTGGGTGATAGTCTGTGGCTTGTGCTTACCTAGAACTGCTGCCATGGTGTGTTTTGGGATGACACCACGTCTCCAGGTGAGCTGTGGAGCTGGGAGTGCTGCAAAAATCTTGCCCCCACTTACCAAGAGCACATCAAGGCTTTGTTACCTAACCTGCTCTGCAGCCTGCTCAGCATTGCCACTTAGCTTCTGGCTTTGTTTCCAACCCCATCCTTAAACAGTGCAGAGCTGATGGGCCCAACTGACCCAGTGATGACTTCTTGAGCCCTGGTAGAGCTGTAAGAGAGGAAATTCTGATAACACGTTTCACTGGGTAAATCTGGAAAGGGAAAGCAGCCCAGTTTATCAGCTTTTGAAGGAAAGTTTCAAAGCACATTTTCCTCTTGCAAAGTACGAAGGTGAATGGAGGCTCTGCTTTTTTCACACTGCAGTGTTAGGATTTTCTATTTAAAAACTGCTTCTTGCAAGAAAGTTAAAGGTTTTGATTTCATAATAAGTTACTCAGAGATTTGTCCTGGCTTTCTGTTGCTGCACACTGAAACACATGTATTTTGTCCTCAACATCCCAAAAGAAGGCAGCTGAAAGGAAAGAAGCTCTGGAAAATGGAAGATATGACTGCAGCAGCTCAGTGTCTTAATAATACTTGGTAGCAAACAACAGGGCACAAGTCAGAAAGTTCTTTTCAATCTTGCATTCCTGTGGGATCAGGAAACTCCCCTTGTGGTCTTTGTGATTTCACTTTCTTATTCGAATTATGTCACTGAGCACAATATCTTTCTAAGGTGAGTTTGCTTCCCTTATCTTTTAAATAATTTTGCTTTTTAACAAAACCAATGAATGAACAAAAAACCCTCAACAGTCAGCCCAGCCAGCCCAGAACAGAGGAGTTCACTCCTTTTGCAGCAGGGAAAGCAAAACACAAGTGCCCTAGGGAGAACCACTCTCACCAAACCAGTCACAAGAAGCTTTTCATGCCAAACCACATTAAGCAAACGGATGCCCACAGAAACAGACTTTAGAATCAGGCCCTGCACAGACCAGGAGCACATTTCAGCACTGAGCTGAATGCTGGGTCACCTTACCTGGACAAAAGCCAGCTCATTTCTCTTACCTGTATGTTCCATAAAGCTCTAACAGGAGACTGGCTCGTGCTTTGGATGATGGTGCTGAAACCTAATGAACAGCAATGGCATGAAAGGAGCTGCATTGCAGTGGCAGAAGAGATTTCCTCAGACTCAGAGGAGAGCAGCAAAACACCTCAGACCCTTCTCAGCTGAAGGATGCTGCTGCAGTCTTGCCAAGAGCCTCAGTCATGGCCAGGCAGGAGGAGAGTAAAGAGGTTGGAGTAAACAGAAAATTGCTCTGGCAAAATTCCTGGACTCTCTGAATGTCCTGTCAATGTTCCCACTGACTTTAGCATCGTCAGAATCTCCCCTCATGCATTTTGTAGGAAGTTATTCCCCAGGTCCCCCTATGCTTACAGTTATTTACCTGTAGCCTGCTGCCACCAAGCAAAAAAAAAATGGACAGGCTAGAAAACAAAATCTAAGGCATTCTGTAGCATTCCTGGTTTTCATTTTTCCATATTTAGGGGACAAAAAAAAGAAAGTACTCAACGTGTCACTTTAAATCTCAGAAATGTGGTCTCATGCTTCCACACAGGTTAGAATAACTGGTTTTGTTCAGGCCTTTCTGCAAGAGCCTCTCTCTGTGAAAAAACCTGTCAGACCCCTGGGGCAAACAATGAGTCTCTGCAGTACCCCTTGGCAAGCTGCGAAAATCTGGGCTACAAGCACATTTTCCTGAAAAGGGCCAGGATCAGCTCCCAGTCTGGCAGGGCTGCCAGGTGCCAAGACTGTGGCTCACACACACCGGACCTGCCCGGTGCCAGGCTGGGCTGCTGGCACAGACCCCTCATTCACCCTGCTCTGGAGCACACACCTGGGAGCTTTGGGATCCTCTGGCCCTCTCTAGAGGGGTGTTATTTATCTAAATCTAACACAGTCTGGCTCACAGGGCGTGCAATCAGTAAATTTTCTCTCAGCCAACAGAAAGCAGCCATACAACCATCTCCATGACCAGCACTCACGATGGAAGCTACCAGAAACAGAAGCTGCTGGATGTGTTTGTGCTCTGTTCATCTGTGCTGGACTGAGCAGCCTGAGCTCCATGGGCAGCAGCGTCATCCCTGGCAGATCACAGGCTAAGAGCCCCATTAACCCACAGCAGGCAGAGGAGCTGGTTGCTTAACAGCAAGGGGTTTGGAGGAGCAAAAAAAGCATGTTTACAAATGTGGAATGTTTATTGTTCTCTCATGTTTTCTCCTAATGCTGGCGGACTGACAAGAACCTCTTGTCAACAGGAACAAACACTGAGAGGGCAGTAAAGAATATCTCTGCCTTTTCCAAGAAGCCAGCCAAAGTCAGAGCTGGATGATATACAGGTGGCACAGAGGGAAGAAATAACAAGAAAGAGGCAGGTGGTAAAAAAAATTAAATAGCAACTGTTCTGCCTTTTTATCTGACAGCAGAATTTGGTCTTCAGAGTCCTATAAACTAATGCTCCAAAATGTGGATTATAGCTGAGCTCAAATGAGTCACAAGGACCTGGCACAAAATTGCCAGGCCCTACCCACAGCAGTAAGCAAGGTGCCATTGAAACTCTCTCTGAAGGCCGGCATTGATTTATTCTGGTGAAAATTATCTTTGCACCACAAAGCCTTTGCTGCATCATCCGGAGCTCAGCAGTAGAGGAAGCAAGATCAGAGAGCTAAGACAAGGGGTCCTCTGCTTTCCTCCTGGAAATAAGCAAAAGCTTGCCATGTGCAGATGACCCTGAGCAATGGGCAAGAAGTTGTAGGGAACAGCTCCCGCGCGGGATGGTGCACCCCGCGAGCTCGGGCAGAGCTGCTGGCATCGCTGTCAGATGGACACACTGAGCCCTTCCCTTGCAGGAAGGTGCTTGCTGACCACAGAAAGCAGCTCCTGTTCCCCACAGGCTCCGGAGAGCTGCCCAGTTCATGGCTCACGCCAGCAAACTGCAGACTGGATCTCACAGCTTCACGGCCCTGGAGTGGCTTTTGCTGTTTGAACATGCTGGATACAATTTGAGCTTCCCAGGAGTGTTGCAGGGTTAGAAATTCGTTTTCATTCAGCGTTAGAATAAATGTGAAAGTTACCTGATTTTTGCGAGAGAGTTATATTAAAAAATACATATTTTCAAGACAGAAATTCTAGTTTATGGCTTAAAATATAGTTTGATACACCCCAGCGATTATTGTGCTACTGGCTAAATTTTTAAATTTTTGCAACAGATCACCATAAAGCTGGCAGAATGGGGACTTGGGCTCCACATGCTGCAAAGTAGTTCACCAGCAACAAAAGTAACTCCATCCCTCTTCCAGCTTCCCAGGAGAAGTGCTGCAGACACAGACCCATTTCCACAGTTTCAATCAAAAACGCAATTAGACAAAAGCGCTCTAAACAGCTTTATTTGCCATGACTTGCTCCTCGGGATGCCTCCAGAGCAGTAGCCAGAGAGAGCCCCTTATCTCCCACTCTCCCACAAGACATCAAGTGGTGCAAGGCAAAACAGAGCCCAGGCTGCCAGGAGCTGCAGCAGAGCAGGGGGCTGCACTGAGGAAAGCAGTCACTTCCAGAGCATCTAATGAATAACAACATCCATTCCCAGCAGGAAAGGGCAGGGTAGAACACCTTGTGGAACGTGACCTTCCTGTCCACAGCTGGGCAGGGCAGGACATGACAAAGCTTTTCTGAGAGGCCAGGAGGGACATGTGCACTTTTTATAGCCTGTTATTACCCCAGGTCACTCACGCTGCCTCAGGTAACACACAGCAGGGCAGGTAAGGATACCAAAATATCCCAGGGGCCAGGGGATGACTGCAGCTGGTTGTACCCAGGAATTGTAGCCCCAAACACTTGCTCTGACCTTGGCCCCTACACTCTGGGAACAGCAAAGAGCCTGGCCTGGGTCAGGGCTTGGGGTGGTTGCACTCTCACACGGGGTGGAGGAAAGACTCAAAACATGCTGCTGGGGGATTGCTGACACCAGGTGCTGCCTTGCTGTCCTTTCTGGTGGGGCACAGGGCTCCGAGGATGCAATTCAGGTGATACTTGGGGTGAAGGACCAGCAGGCACTGCCTGCTCCTCTCAGATACACTCCTGGCTGTCACATCCCGCTTACCATGATAATACTGCAGATTTCCAGCTGCTGTTGCAGCACAGACACCTGCTCAGGAAGGGACAGAATTGTCCTGAGGGAGAGAAAAGAGCATCCATATGCAAGACTTACGGCAGGTCCCACAGAATTTTTTAGGAGGAATTTATAAAGCAAGCCAAGGTTTTACAAAAATCTGAATTTTGATGGGGCGAGTTCTTATTACATTAAAAGTGACAAGCTTTCTAAATCTGTCTGTACAGGTGCAGCATAAGGAGAAAAAACAGCTCAGTTACCAATAAGTACATGACCATCTGCCCAAAGAGGTGATGGCAGGTCAAGTGCTGAACACGGTTATAATTTAATCTACCAGAAGACAGACAGATCTAACATCTGCAGGTGTTAGAAATGAGGAAAAACTGCTTTCCAGAAGATCCAAGTACACTCTGTAGCTCTTCCTGCTCTACCCAAATTTAGGTTGAGACACTATTCAAAAGACAAATAAAATTCCAATTTGTACTTTAACATAAAATTAAAATAAACCTCCAAATTGACAAGAGTCTGTTTGCAGAGACCAGAGACTTCCCTGAGTTGCTTCCCATAATTTATACAGTTTATTTATGGACAGTTCCATTGCTTGCAAGTATTGTAACCAAAATCCAATCCCAAAAGGAGAAATTCAGCAGAAAGCAAGCCAAGATAAAAGCTTGACCAGGAAGGATTTCACTGTCCCCTTCCCAGAACAGAACCTCACCATCAATGTGTCTTGTTTCATGCAGCATGGCTGCAGCTCCTCAAGGAGGAGGTGGAGACAACCCTTCCCCAGTGTTATGGGCTGCCCAGTTTTGGATCTTTCTCTTAATCTGTTGAGGACTAAAACTTCAACAGGGATTAGAAAGGCGTATATGAGGAAGGCACTTCAGTTAAATGAACATTCCCAGACAGGAGGAACAATCAGTACAAGTGTTACTGGTGACATTTTACTTTGTTGAAAATAAAAACACTGTGTCTGTGTCGGTGTGGGGGTACCTGGGCCCACATAAACAGCTTAACTGCATCCATGGTTTTACACCATTTTTGTTTCCTCTTCCTTCCTAGTCAACCCTCAGCACACCTTCATCAGGGCTAACAAGCTGGAGTTTGGGTTTTTAGCATAGCTACTATAAGACTGCAACATGCCTCTAGAAGAGTGTCCAGCAGATTTTTCTATGAAATTAATTGAGATAAAGGAAACTGAGATAAAAGGAAAGACATGGAAAGGAATAGAAAACATTCATGTTAATTTGGTAATGTCATATGAAGCATCTGTCTCAGTGGAGAATATTGCACTAGAGCCACACACAGCCTGCCTGTCGAGAAAATCCTGGGGATGGGACTGCTGCATGGATGAACAAGTGAAATTTCATCAGTTAGGAAAAAAAAATCAAGTTCACATGGCTGTATCCATCTCATATTGGTGCCATTCTGCAAATATCAAATTTTACTTCTCATCACTCAGAACAAAAGAATATAAAAATCTTGAGGAGATTTTCAGACAAGGCATCCCTAAAAACACATCAAAATAATGAGAAGGAATAACAAAAGGCCAGAATAAGTTAAATTGCTGCGACAATTTTTAAAAGCAATTCTGCCTTTAAAAGACCAGTGAGAAGATGACTTTAAAGTACTACCGAGCACTGTGGTCTTTCCTTCTAAGTGCTTTGCACTGCTCAGATGATGACACTTTCCTCACTTCCAGTCTTTATTGTCCAATATTAAAAGTATAACAAAAAAAAATAAAATACACTAGATAAAAAGCCAGATATAAAGTATGGATAACCTCAGACAAAATCAGAAATGAAATTAAGAGGAAATTTATGTGTGTGGAGCAAATCCAGTTTTCAACATGACAATTAAAAGTTCTGACTCAAAGTTTGTTGGAAGAGGATGATGTAAATATAGGTTTAATAGATTTAATCACTGCTGAGAAAGGGTGTGGACCATCTCTCCCTTCTCTTGACGGGTATCATCACCCTCTCCAGTCCCAAGCTCTTGTGCTGATTTCAGCTCTTCAACCTTTGACTCTCACATGACCAGAAGACATCAGTTTTCCACCAATGCAAGCCAAAGCTGTGTAGGTTCCTAATGCTATTTCCAAATGTGACCAAGCAGAGAATCATCATAGAGTGCCACGTTTTCAGTGGCTCTGAAAAGTCCTGCAAGTTAACATTTAGCTGCCTCAAGATACTTTACAACCAGGCACCCATCTTCAATGGGATACGGAGAGTATCTATTTAGTATTTGTCCCCTCCTCTCGCTCCAAGCACAATTTAAACCTTGGGTAGCTGAAAAGAAGCTGTTCCATAGATTCAGGGTACATCATACAGAGCTTTCTTTCCCAACAGCAACACAGATACGCCTCAACTTAATCCCATTTGTCACATCAGGTAAACAGGCAGTTGTTCATGTGGAGAAAATTCAGTAGCAGGACACTCAATATCTCAACTAAAGTTTCCTATGTATCTAATAATCTGGAAAGAGGGTGAATAATGATGCAGTAGATTTTCAGATTTCACAGAATTATTTAGGTTAGCTGAGGTTACAAGAAAGCTTAAGGGCTTGGAAAGAGAATAAATGCTGCTGGGTGAGCACACGGTGTAGCAGCCTGTGGATCCTACTGATGGCAAAAGATAAACTAATACATCCTGTTGGATATAAATTTCACTGCACACATCCCAGGTACAAGGTGTCATTGGAGAAAAAAAAATAGTCCCATTTCTGAATTTATGACACAGATAATGCAAGCAGTGTAGGAGTTTCCATTCACTCACAGCCTAGCAGAAGAATAAAATGTGGTGGTTACTTAGCACAAACAGAAACATCATGCATTTAAAACTAACAAGAAGAAATAATAATTTCTGAAAGTAATGCAACTGTCTGCTGCAACTTAGTGTAGTCAAGATGCATTTAAACCCATGACTTGGTATGATCTTTAAAACGCCTGATCATTTCTAGATACCTGAATGTCACATCAAAGTGCTGAGCTGCACTGCCTCCCCCCTCTGCAGGGAAACCATCATCAAAGTCTTCCCAAGCGCTCAGCACATCTCTGTCACCACACGATAATGATGGTAATTATCAATAATAACAATAATGTGGTTGTAAAGCTGCTCTGGCAGCTGGGGATGATGAATGCTGCATCCAGTACCAGCCCCCCTGGAAGCTGCATCAGCCCCCAGCTTCACAAAGGGAAGAGAGAGCCTGCACTGGGAGTCGCAGAGGGGTCTGCTGGCCACTTCTTGGCCACACTCTGGCAGCTTGTTGGCAGCTGAGAACCTTCTGCAACGGAACCAAGAGAGCTCAGTATCCTCTGCCATGTCCACTCAGATCAGCTGAGGAGATTCTCTTGCGTTCCTTCACCAGCACAAGCAGAGGAAGAGCAGCCCTTTCTTTCTTGCTCATGAACACATGACACGATGTAAACCCACTGCTGCTTGTCCCTGAAGTGCTCAGAGGTGAGGAAACAACCTCTGTCTGTTGTCAGAAGCTCCATCACATGTAAGATACCTGATGCCCTATCATATCAGTATTTTTAATTAATCAGGCATTTCTCCATTGAGATGAAACACTGTGTACATTTCTCATTTACTCTCCCCAGTACATGCTTATTAATCAGCATACTAATTTTCTCAGTTCTTTAGGAACTGCATGCCAGGGAAAATGTTCTCAGTTGTCAAATGCAACTCATCGATTACTGTAGGACACTTAAGAAAGACTAATTGATAAATATATCCAAGCCCTGATTAATTAGTGAAAAATCCATCATGCTGCATCCTGCTGTCCCTTCCTTTATATTAAGACTCTTGAATTAACTTACAACTTGATTTTTTCCTTCTTTTAATTAAGATAACCACTGAAACCCAGAAGTATTTGTGGAGGGTGTCTATTCAATTTTCTGGTTATGCTTGAAGTTAAATCTACTTAATTTACCTTATTAGCCCAAAAGTAAGGAAATGAACCTACTCTGTCAACTAGAATTTATCTTTGGGGCTGAGGGAGCTGATGTGGAAACTTGAAAGTAATTTCTTCACTATTCTCTCTGTTATAATTTTTTTAAAGGTTTCTCTCTGATTACATAAATTAAAAGTGACTTCTAAAAATCTGGAAGAGATGTGCTGCATACACGTCTCAATAGAGCATATGGCAGCCTTTGAAACAGCCCAGAACAAGATTATGTAGAATATATAGAATGCACAAGGTAAAATATACAGGGTAAAAATGACTGAACAGTCAGTTATGTTTCCAAGCAGTAACAATCTCCCTGCTCAGTCCACAGCCATGCACCCCAGTTACCCTCACAAGAATTCTGCTGATGTAAGAATAGTTTCCTCCTTCTTCCTTCCACAATTTATTAGCTTAACACAATAGCTTAAATAAGATAAAAAAATTATTTCACTGGGGTCCTACTCGAATCAATCCACAAGTTCCTCTGAGTTCCATTTTTCCCCCAAATGGAACTTTTCCTCCTCCTCCCCTCACAAAGCCTGAAGGCAACGTGCCTGCTTTGGTGCCAGCACCCGGCACTGCCCCAGCAGCCTCCTCATTTCTCAAAGGATTTCCACAGATCTTCCATGTCTGTCCTGAAATTACGACTTTTGCCAAAAAAATCTACATAGTACTGTTTGTCTGTGGAGAAATGTTTGGGCTATCTATAGCTAATACTTGTTCTCTGGCAAAAAAGGGGGGATAATTACAATGCCTCTTCAAATCAGTGGTATTTCCGTGCTGCTAAAGGGGTGGCATGCTTTACACCTTTAAACTACCTTAAGTAATCATTTTCTAGGCAGAGCAGAAAATCCATTTCTATTAGTTTCCAAAGACCTTGAAAGTGTGTATGTAGGAAGACCACTTCCATAAATTCACCTTTTTAGAGTCACTGGCTAACACAGAATTTATGCAAGTGCAGGTCAGTCACATAATTCAGTATTTATATGCTCCCTTTCAAGCTCCAGGGAGCTGGAGTAAAATGCTAAAAATAAAATACACATGTTGTAATATACACAAGATTTAGAGATGGAACTATTCTGACAGTTCAAAATAAAAGATCTTTGTGCATAAGATCTCCACAGCTAGGCCTGTACTTAAATCATATATTGATTTAACTCACCGTAGACAAGTTATATAAGCTGTGGAATGATGTATGCTTGATCAATGTGTTTTAGAAATTAATCTCTGCCAGATTTACTCATTTAGGCAAGTGAAGAAGTCAGATAAATATCCCTACATTTTACTTTATAGGACAGAAAACCAATTTCTAATCCAATTTGTAAGTAAACAGCATTATTTGTTTCCAAGAAATATCAATATTAAAATACCTTCATAAGAAAATCTGAAAACAGACTTCAAAAATTAGTAAGTTTTATCTATGAAATACACACATTATAAAATTGATACGTGAGTATACAAGCATGATGATCAGAGATAGAGAGGAAAATGAAATACCCCTTTTAAATATCCAGGGATGGAGACTCCTAGCACCACACTGAACAAAGGGATTTGGAGTCTCAGCCAGATGAAAGTTAGATATATTTGAGATTTTACTTCTTTGAAGTGGTAACAGTGACTCCACACTGAGTGCAGAAGCGATGCCCAACTTCGCTGCAAACACACTGACCCTAATACGGGGAGAAATAAATATTTACACCTATTCAGGCAGGCTTCTGGGTGCCTTAAAACAGAGCATATTCTCAGGTTAGAGATAGGGAAACTGAGGCACGGAAAGGCAAAATGATCCCCTGAAAGGTACAAATGCCAGGATTGAAATCTTTTATTTGAATGCCAAATCTCTTAGTGCAAACCTCCTTTCTTGTCCACATTTTTGCTCAAATCTCTCTGATGGCAGCACTGAGTGGGAGCTCAAGGACGGATCCTGACCTGGCTTAGAGCTGGGTCGGTCATGAACAGACTCCTTAGCTTTTCTGTGAGCTCTTGTGACCTAGCTCAGTCCCAGGGCAGTCCAACCAAAAGGTAAAAAGCTGACTCGCTGTCCCAGATTCTCTCAGTGGCCTCAGCAATAAGACCCCCATGGTTTGACATTATTCATGGGTCATTCCTGGTGGCATGAACACAAGTTCTGCTCCCAGCAGAGACTAAACCTCAGCACAGACCCATGACTGAGTAGGCACTGACATTCCCCAAGCTACCAGCATAGGAAAACTTGGGCACAAAAGATTGCTGCAGCCTCAGGGGACTCCCTGCAAAAGCAAATATTCAAACTAGGAGGGGAGGCACTTACCGTACAGAACTGTAATGAGCGACACGGGCATGACCAGGATACCCACCAGCATGTCTGCTACTGCTAGCGACATCAGGAAGAAGTTTGTGGCATTCTGCAACTTCTTCTCCAAGGACACAGCCATAATTACCAATATGTTTCCCCCAATGGTCAGCAGGATGACAACCAAGATCAGGAGGGCTGGCCAATTCTTCTCCCTCACGGACATCCGAGAGACTTCGCCCTTCTCGGAGGCATTGAGAGGATCAGATGTAGGCAAACTCTGGTTCAGAGTCAAGTTGCTGCTTAAGGACCAAGCCATCAGACCACCATGCAAACTAAAATCCAGTGTAACAGACACTGTCGTTAAGCTGAGTAATATTCCAGTGCTACTTAAAGTGCTCATTGTCTGGGGCTGGTTTCTCTGTCTCTTAACCGTGCCTCAGAGACGATCCCTTTTCCAAATTCCAGGTCCAAGGCAGATGCCGAACATCACAAAACCTGAGCCAGAAAATCATTTGATCTTCCATAGTGAAGTAAACCCTACAGGAGTTAGCGTGGAGCTCTTCTAGTTTCCTTGGGTGTGGTAGATGACGACCATTGACCAACAGCCACAAGGGAAAGGAGACTTTGCAATCTCCAGCTGGTTTCCAAGTTCACCATTCTGAAAAGTAAAGGAAAAGGATATTCTTCACTGAAACCACAGCATACACAACACCTTCTTTATTCCCCATGCAACTGACATTCTTATTCTTCCCCTTCCTGCTGGCTAGGATGTTCTCCAGACTGCAAGCAATTTATCTGAAGGGTACAGACTATGCCTACAATCATGGGGGAGAGAGGCAGAGAATCACATCGGTGTGCTCTGGCTGGTTAAATGCGGATTATCACTAATTAAATGTTTTGTGAAACCTGCAAAAGCAAGTCTGAAGAGCAAAATATGTTTCAATTGATATCCACTTCACAGATACTCCGCTGCTGTGTAAAATTGTAATTGCACGAAATTCCAACCAATCCAGATAGCGCAGCCAAGCACAGGGTAATCCATCACCTTAAATGGAAGGGTTTGGATATATTTTACATATTCTGAAGTAAAATGAAGGTGCTGTAAAAACCCTCAGATCTTAATGACTAACTCTCTTACAGTAACAAATATTGTAGTTTGGGTTCTATCGGGAAATGAATGATGGGTAAGACGCAACCCGACATGATCCTTCTGAAACAGACAACAGAGAGTTAAGAGAAAAGAAAGGACAAACTTTCGCAAAAGCTGGGCTCTTATTTCTGCTTTTCATCTGTTTTTGTGCCACTGCTTCTTGCTGATCACAAGCACACAGCCAGGCCAGTAAACCTAACCCCAGCAGTCTGCTGCTCAGGACTACTGCCCCAGCAGGCTCGTCCCACACACACTCGGGAGACAGATTTCCTCACAGTCTCTCACACGATTTGTGCTACTTCACAAACTGACAGCGAGGGCAAGTCTGATTACAACCCCTCACTGCCCCTGTAACACAGGCCAGAGAACGTGGTGCTGGTGCTTCTGAAGTCCTTTAGCCTCATGCATTGAGCTAATTGGGTAAATTAAACGTACTCTTGACTTCAGGCACGTGCCTGCGCTCACTGAAGCTACAGGCGTGTATTCCTAGTCCTGGTTAAATCATGTCCTCAGGAACTCAATCATGTTGACTGCCAATCCTGTAAAACTGATGAAAACCAGCAGCTTTGCTTTGCATTTCCACTGAATTGGAGTCAAGCTCCGAACAACCACACACAGCACAGGGCTAAAGCGCAGAAGGAAAGCTCTTAGCTGAGCAGTGGTATGGAAGTGGACCAGTAAGAAGAATAAAATCAATAGCAGGCAACTTCTTTTGAGCATATCCTCAACTTTTTGTGTAGCCCACAGGAAAAGAACTGTTCTATCCCTGTTAAATAACTAAATAAAAGCCAGATTTTAGCCCTTGAATGCACTGTGGCACACATCTGACACAGCAATTTGCTATCCAGGGATCAAAAGCTAGATGTAATTCATGAGATTACATTAGATTTCATTTAAATAGGAAGTGCTCATAATCTTATCATGAAATGTTTAACATTCATGAAGGTTTTGGAACCTTGCTAATGGGCATTGTGCACAAAAATATTTCTTAAATGAGCAGTGCATGCAATGAACCCAGATTTGCTTCTCCATTGTAGTTAATTACTCCCAGAGGGTCTCTAAACCTCATACTTAGGAAGAATTTTTGCACAATAGACACGGAAAATAATTTTGCAGCTGCACATGCAGATGAATGAGCAAGTGGTCACTGGACCATTTATTTTTTCCAACTTAGCTAGTCTCAAAAAAAAAAAATAAAAGGTGTCTAGAAAGTTTCTAAATACTTCAGAATATTTTTTCCAAAACAAAGCTTTTAATTCAAAGCTGTGTTGACAATTTCTCCAAATCACCTTTCCACAGTGAAGGAGACACTGGGCAGCCAAAGGATAGTAGGCAGGACATACCTTAACTCTAGATCATGAAAAAAACCAAACAAACAACCCCCAAACAAAACCACACCACAAGAAAACAACTCCAAGATAAAGCTTCTGAATTAAAAGTGTCTATTTTTATAACTGCTCAGGTCTGAGTACTGAAATGGCGAGGAGAGTCATTCATTCTCTGTTGCATTTTGCATAATCAGTTTGAAAAATCATGTGGGAATTTGACTACAGGAATTCTCAAGACTGGGCTCCACCTTCAGAATTAACTGTTCTATTGCTTTGCTGATACTCTTGTTCTTTTTATTTTACACAGATCCTGGCTTGAAGTCATCAGTTTTCCTTTTCACTGCTTCCCTCAGTCTCCTCAAGGTAAAACTTTATGACTAATTCCTTCAGCTACAGTCTTCTAAGCACACCACTGTACCAGAAAAATAATTCACATTTTATTCATGGATTCTGCATTTATTTAAGAACCATCTCCATAATTTTAAATTGAAGTGTGTGCCTATCACAGATTTTTTTCCAGTAGCTAACATCAAAGTACACATACTGAATTTTGTGGTCAATCATTGATTCCAGTTCAATCTACTACTGACAGTCCTTAAAATTATAATTTAAACATTCAGCAAAACCAAGTTCTTTTCTATGCCACTCCTGGTTTTTGATAAAGTACAATAATGATTTCTTTTGGCACATTCTTTCCCTTCAGTCTTTAAGTCCGGTTTAGAATAAACTGAAGGCAGAAAAACATTTTTGTCTATCAAGAAACGCATGAATTATTTAAAGCAGAGGTTGGTATGCTGGAGTTTTTGGATATTCCAGAAGGTTAAGTTGAAGGGAAACAAAAGCTACAGTGGTTACTAGGTCTGTACTGGTGGGGCACTGCGGGGCTCACGTGCCTTTGGGAGTATTTACCACCATTACACTTGCTGAAAGGAAAAACCACAAATCTGTCTTGGAATAAACACAATTATTTTTTTCTTTGAATTAAATGCATTCATCTTTAGTTTTTTTACCCTTCAAAGCTCAGAGCGCTTTTTCCTGGAGAAAAGCAGCTGCCTGCTGAGAATTTGAGATGTTCCCCGGCCCCCAGCCAGGATCCTGCCTCTCCTGAACAGACTGCAGAGCTCCTGTGCTCTTGTGAATCATGGAGCAAACCTCTGGGACTCACACCCTGAACGTTAACAACGTGCATTTGAAATTGGGTAAGAAATCAAGGATTGTCAGTTTAGCCCAAAAAAAGGAATCTGACTGAGACTTCAGGCAGACTGAGGATAACATATTAATTCATGGTGGGTCTTGCTGTAAAAAAAACCCAAAAGAGCTCAATAATCAAAACTGAGCACTTTCAGCAATTCCCTCCCCACAAGAAAAAGAAGAAACATCCAATGGCATCGCAGATATAAAGGCCATATGCAAGAGAGATTTTCTCCTCCCAAACTATTGGCAGTGTCCAATTCTCCAAGTCACATTCACATCCAGATAAAAGCCAACAAGCTTCTAAAGAACAAACATCTTTAAAGAAGTTTTTCCGTCAGCCTTGGCTTTGATGGTAGGCCTACCTCAGGGAAAAAATAAATCTGAAATCAACTGAACTGAACTGCAAGTACTGCAATTTTTGACAGGAAAACAGTTGCAGATAGTTCACAACTATCTGAGCCAGATAGTCAGATGACATAAATTTTTATAGCTCCATGAAGCCCTTTTCAAAATGGCAAATAATTTAAAATTATATAATAGAATATGCAATTTATGCTCAAGAAGGCAGATTTAAGGCTTCATTCTTCACTCTAAATCCTGCATTTCTAGCTATTTGCATATTTACTATTTTTTTAATCCATTGCCAAATTAATTTTCACTTTTTTTTGGAACAGAAGGTTGCTTTAAAATACAGATATTCATGGCAAACTTGCAAAGGCCACTTTTATTTTAGTGATTCAATGAAGCCATATTTTTATATTAAGAGAATTCTATATTTTGGGCAGTTGGAACTCATCTTTCTCCTTTTTGTAGGAAACGTCTCTATTTCTGTGCAGTTCTATTTTTAAACAGTGTGTGAGAATGCAGCAAGTCCAATGGAGATGACCAGGGTGATGTGGGAGGAAGAATATTAAATACTGGGTTTGGTTCAGCCCAGAGAAAAAGCTTTGAAGAGGGATGTATTTGCTGCCTACATCTACCTGCTGGTACTGACCAAGGAGACAGGGAGACTCTTCCAAAAGCTGGGCAATGAAACAAGAAGCAATTGTGACAGATCTAAGGAAAGGATGTATGAAGTAGGGAAAAAAATAGATAAAACAAATCTCAGTGCAGGTGGTCAGACAAGGAAAGTGGGTCACAGAGACACTGTGGGATCCCCATCCTTGCAGGGGCTCGGGTGCTCCCACAGCTGGGATCTACCCTCAAACACCCCATCTAACCTGGAAGTTAGATCTGCCTTGAGAACCTTGAGGTTGGACTAGAGACCTTCAAAAAGTTCCTTTCAGATTCAATTATTCTGTAATTGAATCAGAATTGTTCCTCTGAGCAAACCTGTCCAGCATGGGGATGCTTTTGAGCTCCTACCCTTGGATACACACCCTGAGCTCACCCGTACTGCTCAAGCTCAGGGTTAGACCAGCACATCCTCTCCCCTTTGGTTTCCCCAAGGCCAGAAATAAAAGTGCAACAGCCAGGTGGGAAAACACAGCTGTGAGGATTCCAGTGTGCCTGGTGTGGGCTCCAGGGCCCTACAGCTGCACCAGCACATGCCCCATCACACACAGAGATGCACACTCCTGACAAGGTGGTGGTCCCTGGGGGGTCCTAGGCTAGCTCTGTACCCCCGGGAGCAACACGTGTCAATGAACCTAGGTAAAAGAAAGAAGGCACTCTTCTCCTCGGGATAACGTTCTTGGATCTTTATTCCATCGAAATCCAGGAGGCGAAGAGGTCAAGAACTTCCTGAGGGCTCCTTTTGAACCCCCAGGGAGGAAGGGGAGGGGGCAAAAGCGCACCACCAATAGGGTACAGCTTACATGGGGAGAAGAGGCAGGGTGCAGGTGAAGGTGTTTGGTTTCAGGGGTTACAACACCACCACGTGCGAGAGACAAGTCCAGACTTGTACAACACAGCGTTCCCAGTGCAAAACCCATCAATAACATATCAATAACCTAACCACATTTGTGCAACACAACACACTCCGATGCCAGGTCCTCACCTTTGGACACCTGTTGAGTGTGTCCAAGAAACCCACAGTTCAAACATATTCTGAAATGTGGCGATTTTGGAAAGCCCCAACTCATTTTAGTCACTTGGCAGCATCAGGAAATCTCCTTGACTTTTGAAAGCAATGCCTGCACTGTCAACACGGAGGCAGCATTTTCACAGTCACTGCAGTGGGGAAAGAAAAATCAAAACCTAATGATTATTCTGTAGATATCCATTACAAAGTTAACTGACGTTGCAGTCCAAAGAAGTGGTTATGCCTAATTTGACTATATTTCTGAGGTACTCTTGAACTTGGGAATACAGTATTAGCACTTTCTTTAGAGATTTTCTTTCCAAGGAAGAATTTGATACCCTCTCTTCAGTTTTGCAAGAAATTCTGGAACTTTTCCCAACAGGTATCGAAGATAAATCAGTGTAAAAAACACTTAATAAAACCTTAGGGAAACCTCCCCAAACACAGCTTTTCACCACTCTTTTTTAATTCTGACACAGAAAATAACTATTTAATTACTTGCAAACTAAAAAAAGAGTATTTCATTTTTTCACAGCAAGAGGAAAATGGATTTTCCCAGATACAAGCTCAAGTAATGATATTTTGTAGCGTCATAATAATGAATCACTACCATTCTGTCCAAAAGCAAATAGCATCAATTTCCCTCTCTATATCTTCCCTCATACTGAGTCAGAAAGGCATTAATTTCTTTTCCAGACATTTCAAGGCAATACAAACACAGAGAGATCTTAATCTACCTTCTGGCGGTAAGGCCAGCATCCTTTTTATTTTCCCTTTGTGGAAGAGCACCTGGGAAACTCACAAGAAGATGTAGATACTCTGCCACTCCCTGCAACGATAAACTTGCTCTCTTGGCTCAGACATGCAGAAATACTACAACAGAATAAATCTGAATCTCATCACACACTGTCCTAACTTCTTGGAATAATTATACCCTAGTTGTTCATATTTTCTATGGGTAGGTGTAACTCCAAACTGCTTCTCTGGGTTTTTGTTGGTTTTTTGTTGGTTTTTTTTTAATACATACGTCCCCAGTGGCTGAAATTCAAAGCACATATTAACTCTCTGGAATTAGTGCATTTATCATGGCAATCCTGACCCTGCTTTCCTGTTGCTTCAATAAATCACGTTATTCATTAATCTGGATCATGCGAAGTCCTGCTGAATGCAATCAGACCCACATTCCCCAACTGTAACTGCCCTATTTGTGCAGCTGTGGCCCTGAAAGTTCTTACTCAGCTTGACCAGCCCCAAAGTCTGAATTGGCTACAACCTGAACTCAAGCCCTGCCTCTGATTTCTGAGGACCAGCTGCAACACAAGGGACTTTTATCTTCTGCCAAACTTTAATGCCCCTAATGCAAGAGCAGAGTGGTATTTGCTCCCTGGCACACAGAGGTTTGAGAGTCCACAGGATTCCCAAGGCAGCTCTTGTGGTTGTAAGGACCTGGCTTCTGCCTCCACTGCAGTGACATTCCCTCTGTCCCTTTTTAACTGAGCTGCACAATGTGGTAAACATCAAGTGTAACATTGGTGGAAAAATCTTGGGTGGTAGCCTTTTTACGCTCATTTTTCAGGGTTGTTGTAGTAAACTATTAAACTTTTTCTTACTCTTTCTAAACTTTCTTTCTCTCTAGAAGACCAATTTTTCCTCTTTCAAATGTTTTGCATGGCAGCTCTTTGTTTACATCATTAAAGTCTGAAAGTAAGCACTTACCCAAAATTAAACATAAGAAACCAAAGCAACAAAAACACTTTCTACTTTCTTTAGCCAGCTTTCTCACAAGTTTTAAAGCCAGGCCTCTTTAAAAACCAGAAGACTCCACAATTTTCAGAAGTTTTTGATGTACAGTGCTGTACCCCATGTGTGGTTGAATAACTTCATAGCTGTAAGTGCAACCACAGGAAAACACACCTAAATACGTACATGCCTCTAAATAAAAAAAACAATCATTGATTTATTTTCAACTCATGTTTTAGGGGAAATACCACACCCAGTATCAATGAGACTGGCATTCTTTAATGCCTGTGCACACTTTGCAGCAGTGACAGAGAGGTGCAGTCAGTGTGGAAGGAGGAACGTGAGCCCTGAGCAGCTGTGAGTCACAGCCTGGGCGCACACACAACACACGCGCCGCGTTTGGGGCAACGCTGCTGACTCACTCGTTACTTAATAAGCCACATTTCTCAATCAAGCAAGAAATCACTTGATGTTTCTCTCCGAGCTTTCTCCTCATTCCAGCTCTCTGCGCCTTCTGGAATCACACCACGGGATCCCTCATTTTCTAAAGAAACTGAGATTTACAGTGCAGTGACACGGTGCTCACCCTGCACCCCATCCCACACGAGATCCAGGGAAAAATCTTCCCTTTCCTTTGCACGTGGGCCCTCAGCTCAGGCAGTTTGAGCCCTTGTGCCCTTGCACAGCCTGGTACATCACCAGCACATGGCTGCTCACCATGGGGTTCACATGGCTGAAACAGCTTCTCCCCTTAAATCTGTTTTCCCAGTAGGAGCCTCAACCTGCAGAATTCTCTAATTCAAGGCTCAGGGAGTTATTTTTTTTAATTATAAGATGTTTAATAGAGGTCTCCTCCCTACTGGTGTGGTGCACTCAATATAGGTTACAGAGCGCCTGTCCTGTTGTCACTGCTGTCTGAGTGTCTTTTAAAAGAATAAATTACAGCATCAAATAAGCCAAGGAAAAGGAAAACAAAGGTCAAAGCATAATAAAAAGTGTGCCTAATGAACTGACAAATGGCTCAGGGCTTTTACTGTAATAGCTTAATTAAATATGTGTTTTCACATATGTGTGCAGTGTCAGAGAAGGGATTATTGAAACATTCATAAGTTAATTGACTTATCTTTATCTCACCATAGCAATAGTTGATTCAGTAATTACATAGAAAATGTAGCTACTCATACGGGGTTTTTTTCTTTTAATATTTTTTTCTTTTTTTTCTTGGAAAACTTACCCATATGGACCCAAAAGGGGATGACTGACAATTTAAATTCAAAAAGCCAACGCTTTTCTTATCTAAGGATGTCATAACTGGGTATTTTGGTGAATCTGTACTAAGGGAAACTCTAATGATAAAAGTGGGTAGAAAATAAAACTCTTAAAAACTGATATTAAAAAAAAAACAAACAGGAAAAGGAGAAAGAAGATAAGACTGAAACAGTTAAAACAACTGGTCTGTGTGATGCCTGCATTTAAAGATAGAAAATTATGCACACAGCTATAAACTTCTTAGTTTGACCTTAACCAGAAAAAAATTCAGAACAGATTTAAAGGGAAAATTTGAGACACAAAAATGCGTGGAAAGTGCTATGAAAGGCAACATGAGTTTCCCAGATGTACCCTGAAAGTCTTGACTTGGTGTCTTGGGATTTTGTTCATCTGTTCTGTAACACCCCATTCTTTAGGGGGAAAAATAAAAAGGGCAGTGTTTCTAACTCGCAGTTCATTAAACCATTTGACACGGTGTCACCAGGGAAGTTATTATGCAAACTCCAGAGAACAAGATGGAAACAGCAATCGTGAAACTGCCACGGTATTGGCTGCAAAGGAGATGAAAATGGATTAGATTGAAAAAACAAATCCTGGTCTGGAAGTAAGGTGTCTATTGAGGTCAGCAAGGTTTGATCTTGATAGCAAATTGGGGGTTTTTGTTTGTTGGTTTGTTTTTTAAGTGTTGCCTAACCAAAACATTTACTTTGGGAATTAAATATATTGATCATTCAAAACCAAGATGCAACACCCACATCAGGAAAGGTTGGAACACAACACAGGAAACTAAAAGAATTTGGCTGTAAATGATGAGTTTATCAGTTGGAAACAAAGATAATTATCTCAGCATCTGAGCCATATGTAGGCACAAGTGGGACATGAAAGAGACAAATATAATCCAAGCTACACATAAAGCAAGCAAGGGATTTCTGCATGATCCATCACTCTAAAATCAAACAAATACCTGCCTCCACCCCTATCACACATCGACTGTTTCATGCCATAAGAAGCCACTTTAATCTGGATGCCTTATTCCACATAAATTCTGCATTGTGATGCTGCTCCCAGACTAAGCTAGGGGACATAGCTGAGCTCTTACACTATAGTAAATCATGAGTATTTTCAATTAAATGACAACGCCCAGGGGGCCAGACAGATCTCAGTATAGTCACTCTCGATTTGCACTAGAAAACAGGCCAATTGTGTTGAAACATCTTCAATGTGATTATAAGCAGGCTCTTTATTTAGGGAAATAATTTAATTTTCAAAGCATTTGACAATTTTAATAGACATCATCTATGAATAAGTCAGGGTGCGTAATACGCCTGGAGCAAGAAGAAAAAAGGCTCATTAACTTTGAGAGAATAGACAGATGGGCAATGTTGGGGTAGAGCTCTGACAGCTCCCAAATTATGTAAGCAGAGGAGTGAGGAGTCGGACGCGGCGCGCATGTGTGCAGGAGTCATTTCCATGGGAGCAAATTGCACTGACACAAACTGTCATCTGTGACATCAATATATGAGTCAGGGAAAATGAAATGAAGGAGACAAAACATAATGGAAAATACCTCAGTTTCCAGCACGACGTGAAAGGCAGAGGAGGTCTGTAAAAGCGGATGTAATTTGGATTAACCTGCTTCTCTTTATGAGCACACACGTGGAATAAGGGTTTTGTACAATTCAGATTCTACCCCAGCTGAGGCATGCTGAGCCTGCAGCAGAGGGAGCAGTCATGAGGTGCTGAAAAGAGCAGGCAGGTGCTTGACTGCATTTAACAAAATCTTTGGGACCACGGAGAATAATACGGAAATAGGAGAGAAGCTGTAGATAAAATCAGCAACAATGGAGAAAATACAAATGCTAAAGGCTAACAAAGAAAGGTAAAAGACAACCTCTGGTCTCAGTGACAGTCTAAGAAGGAAAACTTGCATTTAGAAACTAAAAAAGCCTGATATTTTGAAATGACATCATTCAAACAGGATCCAAAGCAGCCACTTGCTGTTTAAAAGGAGCATTCTTCCTACGTTTACCTAAAATGTGGGTGAAATCTGCCAGGTGCATCAGCAGTGTTTGCCAGACAGGCTGTGGATGCTGCTGTGGAATGGTCAGAGACCCAAAGGGAGCTGTCCCCATGTAAGCACTCAGTGTCAGGGGACCAGGCTCTCCTTCCAGGGGTCACAGCAGCTTGGGTATATCAAAGGGAGGGCATCAAATACACTTTTATTCAGCCCTACTGAGGAAAAATAATGAAACTATCAAAGCAATTTCTATATGAATCAGGTAGTGTCTGCATTTTAATGGCTGAAACAAAGACAGCTGAAGACTAATGGTGTCGATTTTCTCTTGCAAGTGATTACTAAATTGCTTCCACTTTGTCAGCAACGTAATATCTCTGTGAACAGCTCAGTTAAGGAAGTAACAAACCACCAATTGTCAAGTGGAGAAAAACAACACGCATCCATACACACTGAAAGTACCTTTGAAAGAGAAACACTTCTGTTCCTCTGGTAACAAGAAGCCCTTCGCACGAGGGAAATGCTCCATCAGAAACAACAGGACAAGTCCATCATTCCTGGCTTCTGATCTCTAACAACTTCAGTATCACCACAAACTAAAATAATTTGGGTGCTGGCACCGCTGATTATAAGTGAATGAGGGTTTTGCCGTGTCCAGTGAGTGCAAGTGTGTTTGGAGGCAACATCTGAGGTTTTTGAGCAAGGAGTGTGTCCCTTTCTTGCCAAAGTTCAAACATTCAAACAGTTTGAGTCAGACATTGCTTCAGTTCATAAGTACAGCTACAGCACACAGCAAGCGCCGCATGGAGAGACATCAAATGAGGCTGGGGAGCCAGGGAATCAGCAGCAGAGAAATCTCTTTGGACACTGAGCCCATTAATTACCTCGCTGATCAGTGTGGGGATGAGGATCACACCACCACAGCCAGGCTGTGTCTGGGAGTCAGCTCTGTCAGTGCTGAGCTGCATCAAGGGGAGTTTGGGATTCCCAGTGCACACACGCCTAGTGACAAACCAATACAGCTTCTCTGCAGGCTGAATTAATTAATTATGCTGGCCTGTTGACCTAGTAGCAAGCAGGAAAGCCAAGAAGCAAAAGCCCAAAGCCCTGATTCCTGTATGGTGCCCATCTTTTTGCCCATTTCCTGCACATCCCAGATGAAGGGAGGTCTTGTCCCCTGTATCAGCCAACCTGGAACAGTTGCAGAAACAGGGTCTGGGTATTTTTGTTCAATAACACAAACATCTTTCAAGTTCTGTGACAGTAAATTGTTTCTTACCTTTTCATTTTTCCAAAACCACTACCAACACAAACAAATGATCATGGGAATATCTAAAGACAAGTAACAATATTTTTAACAACTTTACACCAGGCAGTGTAACCATTACAAAAATGCTTTGACAAATAGCAATAGTCTAAAATTGAAACAATTATGTTACTTCCACTAATTAACAGGCAACAAAAGACTTCCCTGTGCAGGTGACCTAAAAAAATATCATTATGTAATTTAAAAATTACACTGGCATTGTTTTTCTCTCACACACATCTGACCCTCAGGGAAGATTTGGATATAAAGAGCATGAAAGTAACTACTCAGTGAGGCTGAAATCAGCTTCATCCACATGGGTCAAGAGGAGCATGTGCCAGCCTGTTGATGCTGGGAATCAGTCTGTGGGGCTGAAATTGCACCATTCAGTCAAGGGGACGTGGCACAACGCCCTGCTGCCACCACTCCTTGCTGTCTCCTTGACAGCTTGGAGGAAGAGTCACTGGACCATCATGTGGCTGATATGAGAGGTGCACAGTTTTGAACTCGTGCCTGCAGCTTACAGGGCCTTTAGTGAACTGTCTCAGGAGCTCTCAGAAGGAAAACCAAATTCACTCCTTTGATATGTGCCCCTTACTGGAGGCTGAAGAAGGAGGGATGCAGAAGCCTGTAATACAGGGCTACACAAACGTCTGAACCTTACTGGAGGAAAATTCCTGTGTGGAGTGTGACACAAGACAGGTTTCCAGTTACAGAGTTAAAGTTTCCATGAGATTGCCTTAGGCAGAACTAGGCCTTATGTTCTGCTCCAAATTATAACAGACCTCTCAATGTCCTTAAAAATAGTAACTTACTCAAGCCCTTTGTTCTGCAAGTCTGAGCTGTCAGAAAACCAAGGAGTTCAGTACAGACACTGACACAAAACAGGATGATGTTCTGTGATGGAAAGCCCCTTTGGGCAAGAACATCATCAATAAATGGTGGATAGCAAAAACTGCCGGTGGTGCTGCGCTACTGCACAACACTTCACAAGAGCTTCAAAGAAAGCAAGAAGATCTGGCAAAACAGACACCTGGACATTATTCCAGACCACTACCAAAAACCTGGGAACACCCATCATTGCACCAGAAAGGAGGACCAGATGAAGGCACACATGTTCACCAAAGTGGGCAGCACCGTATCAGCTGTTAAAAACCTCAGGGGTGGGTCAGGCAACCAGCAGTCATTAAACACAGTGGGTGGAAATATCAATTTACAGCTTCCGAGCAAAACTGAGGGGTTTGGACCTAGCTGCAGTCTCAGTGTTTGTCTGTGGCTGCGAGAGCTGTTGGGATAGAAGATGCTAGAAACCAAACATCTCTGAAACACTGGAGAAAGTCACCTGTGCACAGCTGAAGCAAACCAAGAAATCCTCTTGCAGCAGCTTATCAATCAAAAATAAGCATGGGACACAAGAACATCCTGTTTGAGCTGACGGAAAGTACAAATTAAGGCACGTTATCTTAAATCTCTTTCATTACTGCCAAGTTGTGAGACTTCACATTTGCTGAAGACCAAGGGATGGTGCAAATACTATAACCATTGCATACACTGACCTAAGGCACAGAAACTTCACCAAATGCAGGGACCTGAGCCCCACAAAACCAGCAGAAAACTCTGCTCTGGGCAGAGAAGAGCTCTGAAAGTAAAGAAACATTAACTTAATCCTGCTTTCATTTCCCCAGCAAAGCTGTGTGGGAGGACAGACGTTGTCTGGGAGGACAGAACCAAGGATGAAAGCTGGAAAAACCAGCTACCAAAACCTAGAGATTGTAACTTCATTGAGGATTCATAAGGCATAACAATACCAAACAAAAGTTTTTCTCTTTGATGCTTCTATAGCATTAAATTCATTTAGAAAACTGAAGCAGATTATACTTTGTGCTTTCCAGATAAAAGCACTATTGTAGCAATTTGGATGCAGAAGGACTTTATTCTGCCAAAAATATCATCCTCGTGTTGCAGAGCAGAAGCCCTGAAACACGAGACCGAGCTCTGAATGGGAGCACTGGGCTCATTCAGAAACCAGGGCGCTGCTCTCCCCACCCAGAGCCTGCCCCGAGCTCCAGCGCCAGCAGGGAGAGATCGGCTGCTCCTGCGGGGATTGAGACGGAGCCAGCCTGCCTGGAAAGGGTCACTCCTCACCCAGCTCCAGAAGAGCTGAGAGGCTTCACAGCAACATCTAGGGGTGCAGATGGGAGGGCAGGGTAGAAAAGGATGGAAAAACCAGGCTTAGTTCTTGAGAACTAGCGCTATTTTGGAGGCTTGCTTGTTAGAATAATACACTTCTCTAAAAACATATGAAAAAAGACCAAGGAAAAGCAAGATCAAAGCCAAATGCTCCATTCTGCTTGCTCCCAGGAGAGAAACAGAGATAGCCCCTCACAGATCTGAGTCTTAACACATAACAGGAAAAACACAGAATAAGCTTTTTTTACAGGAATGACTGAAATACAGGACAAGGCTGAACTTCAATCATAAATTTATTTTTTAAAGATTATAAAGAATTCTTGTAAACAACTTAAAATACTTCTTGCTCCCACTTGGTACTATTTAATATCAAATGAATTCTTTTTACTTCCTGTCTATTAAGCTGCAAAAGCACAGACCAGCTATGAGAGCTAACAGCAGAGTTATTTCATCCCTGCTTTCATATTACTTTGGGAAAAATGAAACTAGTCTAGTACTGCAAACTGCCATAGGTTTTCCTTGCGAGTCTTTTAGTGTCTTGTGTCTTGGGTTTTGCATCCCAGTCCTTTGAGAGAGAAGGTCTCAGGGCTGCAGACAAAACAAGAAAAATACACCTCCTAAAGGCTTCAGAAACAGAAAGCAAAATATATATATATAAAAACAGGGTCTGTTATCTTCTGAATTTTCTGATCTTGGGCACTTGACTCATGTTCCTAAAAGTTATCTTAAGGCCAGTGACTTTGCACTCAACAACTTCAATTAGAGACTTTTTAAAAGCTCCACATTCAGAACACTTTTTTAAAAAAATGTATTTACAGAGCATATCAGAAACATTATATGAGCCAATGTCCATACAGCCTGAGTAAACCCACAGGTCATCCCTCCTAAAAGAGGATTGTGTTTGACTTTCACCAGCTTTTTGCCTACAGATGTTGGGTCAGCAGTCAGCTGAACATGTTTCCTTACTAGTGAGATCACTTCAGATCAGAACCATTTTGGAGAAGAAATAAATCTCTGGTGTTGGCATCACAACAGAAATTATAGAAGCCAAAATAAAAACTATAAATACACAGAAAAAAGGCAACCACCCAGACCCTAACCTGTACTTTAGGACCACCAGTGCCTCACTGACAAATAACAGCACTGCACTATCTTACCCCAACAGGCACCTCCCTGATCACACTCACCCAGAGGTGAACACCTGATTGCATGATTATTGCTCTGACATTTTTTTTTGAAGTCAGAAAATAGAGGCCCTCAATGGTACAAACTGTACATAAAGAATACGTGAGCAAAGCCATAATCCTAGACAATTCTGGACAAGACAAGGACTTGAAAGAATTTAATAAACATTTTCTTACTTAGATAAATGTTATTTAGGAAATCTCTTTATCAATACAGGTAAAAAAGAAGCGCATTTGCTGTAGTATACCTCACACAGAGCCATCAAAAGCAAAGCCATACATACCCTTGTGTGCCCAGTGTGAGGATTTTTATGAGGTTTAGCCTGATTTTTGAGTAACAACAGCTGTGCACTTAACCATCTTCTCTTCCTGTCATGCTTCAACATGCCTCACTTGCCGAGCTGATACAGTGATAACAACAAACCATCAGGGAATTCCTGAACTCCTCCATTACTCCTGCCAGGATACCCATTATTTCATGAGTTGGTTTTTTGGTTTTGTTTTTTTTTTTCCCTTTTGTGCTTTTGAGGTTTTCCACAGAATACCAAGCCCTGCCCTGTTTTTTGTGATCTAAGAGCAGAGCCTGCCTGCCCTACCAGAACACCTTGCCATGTAAAACTAAGATTTCTCCCCAGTTTATCACCATCCAGCTCAGGCTGGAAGGTAATAAGCTTTTCTGTACATGTATGTAAGTACATATGCACAAATATATATATAATACATGCAAGATTCTGATCTAAGTGCTCTTGTCGTTAATAAATAGTAATAATTTGTTTTTCTAAAAAAAAATCTAGGGGGCAAAAGAAAAGAAAAAGGAATGAGATTAACAATAGACTTCTGGGTTTGGGGCATTTTTCTTATCACAATCTCTGCCTCAAATCCCTGTTATCTGTGAAAGGACCTTTCCACCTGGAAAAGGGTTTGGGAAGAATTCAACGCTGAGCACCATTTTCTTATGTGACTTTAAAAAAGTAATTTCCACCCTTCCTTTTCCCAGTGACAGCTGTATCCTGGGGTAACACTAGGTTCTTTCCAAAACAAACATGGCACAGCTGCTATGATTTATCTTCACAGCTCATAGCTTAGAGTTACAGACAGAAAATACACTTAACAAGGGAACATTTCCACTCTGTGCTCCTGCGTGCTGGAAGAGTTTCCTCAGTTGCAGGGAGGATGCTGCAAATTGCCTGAAAAGTTTGGAGCAGCACTACCAAGTGACTAAACCCACAGTATGTTTCTCTGCAAAATTTGGAGGACTATACCTAATTTTGGTGAGTTCTCCAGCTTCTGTGGAAGAAAGAGTTTCTTTTTGCCCTAGGCAGAGGAAAAGGCTTCTGCAAGTGTGAATAAACCAACAGAGAGTTGCAGGAAGGCTTGGTTGGGCTTTTCTAAGAAATTACCTCATAAAATCCCTGCAGTACATGTCCCGGGTTCATAAAACAGGAGTCAGAAACGGAGCAGCTCTTGCACATAACTTCCCCCCAGGCCCTGGCACAGGCTGTGTTTCAGGGGTGCCAGCACCACTCCAGCGTCTCGCTCGCAGCTTTGCTCACCACATTTGCTTGCAAATGATAAGATGTAAGGAAGGAAATAATTATTACTGTAGCTGGTTGGGAATAGTTCCACAAACTTATTTCTAGTGGAGGTTTCTAGTTTACATAAGCCTTTAAACATTTTTACACATTCTGAGATTTCGCTGAGGGGAAAAAATAGATGGACTCCTGAAAAACAGCTGTGGGCTAGAAGAGCTCTTTCCATCTAGCACTGGTTGTGTTATTAGGCTAGCAGTGAAAGAGAGAGACACCATGTTACTCTCTGAATCCAACAGCTTCTTCTATCACACTAAGATAAAAATGTGTGAACGTCAACCACATGGAACACAAGTTCTTTGTTTTTCTTTCCCTTATGAACTGTGCAAAGAATGCAACATAATTATGCCTCCAAAAGAAACTACTATGCTATCAGAGATACTAAAAAAGCTCTGTTCTTTGGCTGGCACCCATCTCTGTAAATGCTGTCACAACAGATTCCAAACTGTCACTTCAGCAACTGCCCCTCACGGGGAAAAACATATTTCTTCTAATTAGGCAAAATTCTAACTCCGCATCTGAAGAGTATAATTTGATCTTTTCTCTAGAAACTCATTAACTACTTGAGTTTAATTATTAACATTTGCATTAATAACTCACTGAATTAACTATCCATTGTGTGAGTGCCACTCCTGCTTTGGCAGGATGATGCTCTGCGGACCTGCCACCGGGGAGGTGGTGTGGGCCACGTCCACCTCCGAATGGTGGAGAGATGCAGCTCCTACCTCTGGGTCTGCCATCAGCTCACTGGATGGCTTTGGGCAGGTTCTCTCTTTTCCTTTCCCTTCCTTTCTGCATCTGTTTAAGACAGTCAAACCATGAGCAGTGACTTCGCCCCGTTCTCCTCCTTCGCTCCCTCCAGGATTAATAAAGTGCCCAATACAAGGACACCGAAGTCATAGTTGCAATAAAGTAACTGCTGACAAGGGTGGAAGGTATCAGTACTCAGCTCCAGATGCTGGGTCTGCTAATGTGAAGCTTCTAATATGAGAAAAAATAAATAAAAACTTCATGCCTAGGTAGTGTTTAACGCCACAGTTATTCATGCTGGGGCTCCCGCAGGGCCCAGAGCAGCAAGAAACCTGCTGAAAGCCCTAGGGGTTCTGAGATAAACCCAAACTACACTGATTGCTTGATGGAAACCTTTCATAGTGGTAGGAACCCATGATTAATTCAGTAAGAAACAGGTCTTCAAGCAGTGTTGTAAACACTGAACACATGCTTGCACCTGGCCTTGGTTACAGAATGAGAGGACTTTCAAACCCAGGGCACTGTGGGGTGATGCACAGCACAGATTTTCAAATGCAGAAATGCATTTTCAGAAAGCTATTTCCTCAAAAAAGCTCCACAATTTGAATTGGGGAAGGGAAGTTTCAGGGAAGGGAAGTTTCAGGGAAGTTTCAGGGAAGGGAAGTTTCAGGGAAGTTTCAGGGAAGTTTCAGGGAAGGGAAGTTTCAGGGAAGGGAAGTTTCAGGGAAGGGAAGGGAAGGGAAGTTTCAGGGAAGGGAAGTTTCAGGGAAGGGAAGGGAAGTTTCAGG